>VWZS01005849.1:2334875-2523483 GCA_013397075.1 Rhabdornis inornatus | reverse complement strand
ACAAGCAGCACCAGCTCCCAGCCCCACACATGTCTGTGTTTAGGGCCACACATGCCCTTTCCTGGCAGTACCCTGTGACTCCAACCCGCAGCCAAGTGCTTTGCCGTGGTTGCAACTAACACAATGCTCCCTGAGCCTCAGTAGCTAAATGGCTCTACATCAGCAGGAAAATGCCAAAATATCCAATTCACCAAAATACCATTTGTTGATAGATGCAAAACCAATAGGAATTGCAGACAGAGCATGAGCCAAGACTTATCTTAGAATACAAAATTCAGGATGACATGTGCTGGGTATGTCTCCAATGTAAGCAGCTGTAAATACTAATTACTGATTTTCTAGCATGAAGAAATATACTGCATATTGTGCTATCAGTATTCAGTCATAAGTCCAACCTTTCTTAAAAATTCAATAACTTCTGCAAATAAGTATTTTCATACTGTTTTCACTATTATTGTTTTTACATATAACAGGATACATAAGCTCTCATCATTCATATGAAAGGCCTTGCAATTCCCTGGGAAATATAATTGCCGTTCTTCCTCACAGTTAGTCTCTAAGCCAATGATTAACATGCCTATTCATCAAGTTTGAGCTTTAGTTCTCTTTCAAAAAGATTAAAAAACATTCTGTGTGATAAGAAATCCACATCAGTAAGAAGACACAAAATTATGTTTCTGCCATATTGGAATATTTCATTCTAGAAAGAATTTTCAAAATAACAACTGCACATAGAGTCAGAAAGGAGTTCTGTGATTAATTCTTTTTGTCACTGGTCCCTTCAAAACTGACTTTTCAAGTGATGGAAAAAAGCATATGTTCAAATACCATAATCACATCATTAGTATGGCAAGTGTTTTAAAGTGCATTAACAAACCACAGACATTGCTCACAGCAGGTGAAAATTATGTCAAATGATGGCACGGAAAAAGAAAAAAAATTAAATTATCTTTTTACCCTCCCCTGTTCTTTGGCTTGCAAAGTAAGGAGAAGTAGATTTCAGCTTTGGTCTCTGAGTAACTAAGATTACACCAGAAAACCTCCTTCAGAAATAGAGATGAACTTTTTTTATAGCTGTGTTAGTACAGAAATGTGTGATTAAAGTCCATATTACACTCTGTTCTTTTACACAACTATTTGCATTTATTAAAAGTTATTCCACTTCAAAATCAGGGGGGCTTTGTTCAGTTAGTGTAGTATCCAGACAGTTAATCTTTTAGTGAACTAAGCCTATAGAGCAGAAAATTAGGAAGAGTAAATGAGAAGCCTAATAATTAAGTATGTCATCATTTACATAAATGACTGACTGTCTTGCTGAAATATCTGGCATTGCTGCTATCAGTAAAAGAATTGAAATATTTGGACTAAATTTTAAAACAGAGTTTTTCTTATTTAAGTATTGTGAAATGATAGAAATTAGGACGGAATCACTGTTTATCCATCACTGTCCTCGTGGTTTTCAGGAAAGGAAAAGATGTGGGCTCCAGAACTGGTCTTGGGAGAGCTAAGATTAGAGATGGAAACTATCTTGAGATGTTATGGCATTCTCTCTATGCATATGAAAGCTTTACTTTAATCACAGCCAAATAAGCCAATATTTAAATTGCGGTTTCTCATGTATACTCTTACTACCAAATAAATCCTACATCAATTTATAGTCACTTGGTATTATCACAAACCCCTAGCCCCTAGCTAAACACTACTCCTACCGCACAACAGTGGCAGTCATGATGCTCCAGAGCTGCAGAGTAAATGACACATTCCAAAATCCTTTTTCAGGCATCAAATATTTTCCAACCATAAATTGAAAACTAGTCAATGAATATATAGCCAGAACTTTTGTTCGTATCAGAGATACTGCCCACCTTATATTTAATCTGAAAAACTATTAACTATCTCTGATTATTATGTACTTCACCACACTTACAAATATAACCTTTGGGTCTAAACTAATATATGCCTGAAAAAAAAAGATAATCAGTAGAGTCTCCACTGAAAAATGCACAAAGGTGAACTTAATGATTTCCATCAAGAGTTGGGCACACTGGTAGGAGAAAACCAAGTGCTTTCTTAACCAAAATCTGTTAAGAATCTGTAATAGAATAGCTTGATGAATTTACAATTTTCATTCTGAACAGGTATGAAGTACTTTGAACAGACAGAATCTCATATTGACACCGCAAGACAAGGATAAACTACACGAAGAGTCACATTTACTGCACAGTAACTAGTGAACAGATATGCAAATGACAACAGTGAACGCAAAGATACAATAAAAATCCCTCTCTTGTCTAAGAATGTATCACTGAAAAAGAAAAATATTTCTCATAAAAGCACAGAGCAAATTCCTAACCAAAAAGATGATAGTCAAACAGTCTATCTCAGAAAATGGAATCAAAGTTTGGAAACTGTCACCACACTTGCAAGAACACAGTACAGAAAAAGCAGAAAAGCACAAATCTGATGGACCAACAAAGAGAACATCTCAAACACGGTGTATCACTTCTGAGAGAATTCTGTTAGACTCCTCCAGTATTAGCAAATAAAATCTTTCAAAAATGCATCAAAAGTTTGTACGGTAGATTGACAGAGAGGTGGACTGAAAGAGTTTCAGAAATGTGTCCCTTTTCATGTGACTACACACTTCTCTGTGGCACAGGGCTACTTACTGTCCTCTCCATCTTCATTTTCTTTGCTGAAAATGGGAATAATAAGGGTTTCATAAATATACTTTCTGAATGTCTTCTCTTTGCCTATCACTGGTTTAAAGAAGTGTTCAACATAACTGTTAAGATGGCAAATATAAAAGGAAGTGCCTACTCGTTAGTGCACAAGGAGATATTACAGAACATTTACAAATATCTATAGAGGTCTGCAGTAGAACACAGGGTTCAGAGTATACCAAGAGAAAAAAGGAGAGTTCTTGCGTTCAGCATCAAATTTGTCCTATAGAGGAAGAAAATATGAAAGACATTGGCTTGATCATTTAGGAAACATGCAGAAAGCTGACAAACCTTTATCTGCCTAAATATTTTTTTCCCTAGCTGTATCTAGACAATCAAGTCTCAAGCTGTTTAAAAAAAACCCTAACCCTGAACTTGAGTTTGCAATGTTCACTGTGCCACCTTTAATCTCCCTAAATGGATTTTTGTCATAGTTGGAGAGTCCTCCTTAATGAGAAATATGTTTGAATATTCTATGCAACTTCAGGATTTACAGCTTGAACAACCATTAAGTTGTTTTAAAACCACACCTGAACACGAACAATATTTAGAGAAGATAAATCCACAAAGGGAATCTCCTGCACACATCAGGCTCTGCCTCCAACACTGTAAAATTAGGACAATGTTTTAAATACCAATAACCACAGAAATACACTTTAGTAATAACAAAGTAAATAGAAAATAAAAAAGGATATGACTTGAAGTAATACAACAGCTATCTGTATCATAATACACTGCATATAGTAGAGAAATTAATGGTTGGTTACAAGCCCCACAGTATCTCATGGTAAAGTATTAGATTAAGTAATACACACTTGGTCAGTGGCAATCATGGGTAATACTAGCAATTAGTACTGTAAAAGTGAACTCAGAATTTGGAAAGAACATAATAATCCAGTATTTTAAACATCATAGATATTGCCTTAAACAAAAATAGTACCCAATGCAGAATTTTTATCTTGCAGTTGTTCTTATCCCCAAAATAAAGGAAATCAACATTTCATCAAAAGCACACTGGGAACTCTTCTGATAATTCAAGAACACTCAAGTTTGCAAGAAATGTCAATACCAGACTAAGCTGATGGTATTTCCATGACTCCAGATGCTTTCGATGGGAATTGTGAAACTGTCTGCATTTCATTAAGAGCTGCACAGAAAATCTGGATTTAAAGTGCTGAGGAATCTGACTGTTGCTGGGATAGCAAACACACAAGCTGTGTTGTTCAAGATGATGTCACTGCAAACACAAGCAAGATACTGGCCACTTCAAAGTCCTTTCTGTACTATGTGAATAAAGAGAAAAACATGCAGCCCAATATGGTGACAAGAAGACCCAGTATCTGATGCTAGACAGAGCTCCTAAGAATCTTTTTCTACACTTTCTGGAGTTTAAATTACACCAACAGAAAGAAGAAATTCATACAAGTCGGTGCAAGAGATCAGTCTTTTTGCACTTTGTACCAAAAATGTTTTCTAGCTGCTGATCAAGAAGTGACAGACACAAAACTATCCTTTAACAGGCTGGCCATTTAGACTTAGAAGAAAATGTGTCCACAGCAGAAGAAAGGCAGCAAGTGGCAATGAGATCAAAGTTAAACCTAAACTACTTTTTGCTGCAAGGGAGTTTTGGTAACAACTTGAAATAGAATTTGGAGGAAATTGTCATTATTGAATGGAAATTAAATATTTCTTCTTGCAGGGACACTAAATGAAACAGATCCTTGAGCACGGATAAAACTGCATTTGTTTAGCGTCCCATTTTGTAAGGTATTGGTAAGTTAGCTTATTTTATGAATTGAGGAAGTAGAAGAAGCCTAAAGGATAAATTTTGACAAGGAAGAACAGGAAAACTACATAGATTATTACATATTATTAGGTGTAATTACCTTAAATGTCTGGAAAATACCATCAATCCACCAGTTCAACTTCACTGGGGTTTGGTATAACAGGTTTCAAGAGTGTTTGGAAGCATCAGATCTACCATGGAAGTATCTGGTCAAGAGCAATTTGCTGCAAATGTTTTCTTTAATTACAATGCTGTGTCTGTTATTTACAAAGTTGTACTCAATATAGCAATACACGTGACATTGCACATTTTTGTTTCTATTAGTTTCATGCCTATGCAGTCTCCCTTTCTCACAGCAAAACGTCTAACTTCATCACTGCTTTAAATATATTCAAATTAAAGTATTTAAGAGTCTATTCTCCACCATTTCAAACCCTATATGTTAATTGCTATTGTTCCTGCTATTTCAATGGGACTTACTCAACAGTTTCAGCTTGGAATGGTTTCATTCAGAGATTTAAACAAAAGTTATATTACCTTTCACTCTACCTCTCTGCAGTATTGCAACTTAAAAAGAGAACTCTACTTCATGTAATGAGACATGTCTATTAGCACCAAACACAGCAATTCAGACTTGTACGTATACCAGGAATATACGCCAAAATTAGGAGAGAATATTTATTATTTCATGCAAAATTCCCTAAATTAGTCTGGTATTTGAGGGAGCAACTTAATTGCAATAGTTCTGAAGCTATTTTGAGTCATATTAAATTTAACTAACATTATACCAATTTTTTTATTAAAAGCTCTGAGGTAATTTCTATTCAAAATCACATTTTTCAAGTATTACCAGGTACAGCTGACGGCATTTCTTGGATGCCATAGGTTTCAGATCTTGAAGAAATGTGCTGATTTTCATCAAAAGCTGAAAGAAAATCTGGAGTTAAAATTAGAACTGGCTTCAGATCCACAGGATTTGGCCAGTAGCTGTTGAGCAGTTCAAGACAACATTGATGTGAGATCAAGCAAGGTGACAGCAGCTGCAAAGATCAACTGAGAAATTAGGTGTTACATGAACACTGAAGCTGGTTTGAAATGAAGGAGGGTCAGTTCCAGTAGCTCATGTGAGGCAATCTTCTCACTGGCCTCTTTTTGAAAGTACTTATTCTTTGAAAGAAAATTGCAGCTACCAGGAGAAACCTAGAGGCAACATAAGCTAGCAGAGGTCTATTTGTGGATTGTTATTCAGTCGCTGCGGGGAATTATTTTCCAGCTAAGATTGCACAGAAAGGGCTGAGTTGAGCAGGGGTGGGGGGTGGAGTGTGGGGAGAAAGCCCAGCATCAAAGCAGTCTTCAAAGCAACGTGTCTGAATGAGCCTTGGCACTCTCCACAGCTGCTGGAAGGGATGGAAAGCAGTGGAAAAGCCAATGGAATTACGAGCTATTTACCCATCACGCTCCCTCTGGTTTCCGTGGTGGGATGAGAAGTGATTTTCAGGCCTGATCCCCGGGTAGCTAAGATCAAATATGAAAATAATCTTGAAACAGTAAGTGAAATCAGCCTTTAGATAAGGTGATCTTCAGCCCTTAACAGGTCCAAGGGACATAAATTTACTTTAGATTTCTTTATAAACACTTCTAATTGATATTTGCAGTAGCCTACTTCATTTTTGTCTCATGAGATAATTTTTTCTTTTTGATACATAACATCTATTTTTAGGCATTAGCTACTAGGCCAGCTGTCTGCATCTGATTTTAAAATTCTATCCAATAGCAACTGCTGACAGCAAACCCCTTCACCCCTACACTTTAGTTTGGATATGCCAGACAAGTCTTTTAAATAAGGAGTTGGAAATGCCCAATGTTATTTTGATAATTTTTGCATTTTGCACACAATTTTTACACAGGTGGTATCAAAACATTTTCCTACAAATTCATATTTTGACCAAGAATCAGATTTTCCCTGCAACTGCCACAAAGCAGCTTTGAGAGAAGCAGGATTTTTGAGACAGATCATCCTTTGCCAGAAAATGGCTTAAAAACATTTGTATGGTTTTTTTTCTGACAATACATTAATAAAAACACAAATGAAAAAAAAAATCAGGTTCTATTAGCCCCTAAGACCATCATTTCCATTAAGGAAATTATGCAGCCTAGAGCATGAAAGAAACATTTCTATGGGTGGTATTATACAAAAAGAATGAGGAGTGGTACTCTTAATGTTAAGAATACTCATGATTTATTAAAGTGTAAGGCCAAATAATAAGTAATCTAAGCAGCCCAGTTCTTTAAATGAAGAGTAGACTGTGGTAACTTGGTGAGAACAATGCTGCAGACAACAGCAAAGTCATGCCAGATAAACTGCTGAAAGTTTTCTGTCTAATGAAGATAGAAGTGACCTTGGATAGATAGGGTGCTCAACTTCAAAAGAAAACAAAAATCTTGTGTCCATGCAGAGGCAAGATAACTGTCAGCACCACCCACTGAGTATTAGCACAGCTGTATCATGTTTGTGTTCAGTGTGAATTCTGCAATAGATAAAAGCTTTTCTAAAGTTATCTGTGAAGAGAGGCTACAGGAACACTGACCAAACTGTAACCAAATAAGACTAGAGAAAACACAGTGTATGTAGTTGTAATTAGTTAATTTTCAGATGACAAACTATGTCAGTGCTCATTTACCCACTCCTATTTGATTGGTCCCCAGAAAGAAAGTGATGTTTGACACACTGATGTAATAAAATGTCACTTGTTAAATCATGCCAGCATGAGCAGAACCAAGGATGAGAAGCAACCTTCTATTATTTTTTATGACTATACTCTGAGAAAATCTCACGCTCAAATACAAATGCATAAATTGTGTCTAAAAACCTATATTCTTCATGAGTACATGGAGGGAAATAATAAATTATTAACAGAAGTAAGTGTAAAAATAACTTCTGGCATCAAAATGCTGTCCTGCAGCAGGCTTTTAAATATTAGAGACTTCTTAAAAAGTTATAACAGGGAACCAAAGTCCAACCGATTAACCTCTTTAAAAGATGTCTACTAGGTAAAGAAAAACATTCTCCCTGCAAAGGATAACTGTTATGCTGATATCCCAAAATTCATCAGAGCCTGAGAGTTTCCTCTTAAGTGCTAAATTCTGCCCCACTGACCATACCAGAACCCTTCAGTAATACAATACTAGCCTAAAAGAGCCAGGTGGTATCAGGATCACTTACTTGAGGCTAGAACTGCTAATTATACACTGGTAATTATTACAAATAACAAGAAGCCATAATGAACAAATGAAAGACCACTGGAGGGAACATTAAAAATACAGGATATATAACAGACATCAGAATCGCACAACTTGAATATCAAGAAAAATCAAATATAGGTAATAAAATAAATGTCATTTACCAGTCTCTTGCTCTGACATTTTTGCAGATGTAGAAGTTTGGGGAGTGGAAATAACATGAAGAAAGTCATGTGACGCTGGAAAAAATGGTGTCTTATTATTTAAAAAATACATGAACCATCACACCATGGCATCACCTGCAACCATGGACTCAATGGTTTTGAGTACAAACAATAAAGAACAGAAAAAAATACATTCTGCAATATTAGCAGAATTTTAAAAAGAAAGAGGTTAATATGCAAAGATGTGTAAAACCACACAAACATAATGCAAAAAATTAAACAGAATGACACAAGGAATATGGGAAAAAATTCCCATGTGGTTAGAAGGAATGCAAGATTGAAAAAGTACAAGAACGCTGGCCAAGAGGAGTCAAGGAGAAAGCAAATTTATGAGATGAAGATACTGGAAAAAATCCAATTAAAAAATTTGGCAAAAATAAAAGAACATAAAAAGTGATTCAGACAACATCACCAGGCAGGGAAACAGGAACTAATACCCTTCACCCAGCCAAATTTATATGCCCTGTTATAATTACAAGTATCTGATTTCTGTAAAAACAAGAAAGCTTAGAAAATTACTTCAAGTAATGCAAAGTAGGGAATGTAAATTCCCTGGAAAAGATCCTGAAGTGTGTGAAATATCTCAGTTGATATAAAATCAAGACTGCTCCAGACAAAAGTGCCAAGTCACTTCATACTGTTCATTACATTTTTAACTTGCACTCAACTTCAGATTTTAGGCACACCAGCCTGCTCACATTTGTTACCCCATGGGCCACGAAATGTTGCAAGGACACAAGACTGGTCTTGCACATCTGCCAGTGTGAAAGAAGCTGTTGCCACAAGCATCTCCACCACTGTCGCCAAGTGCCATAGCCAATGCCTGAACTAAATATGGTTTGCATGCATGGCCCCATTTATATCTACACTGAAGTTTTATCCCAATATAGGCCCAAGAGAAGTAACAGGTTGGCTAAAAGCACAACAGTATCTGTGGGACACTGCTGCCTCGCCTTGTTGTCAGATCTGCAAAAAATATTATTAGTACCATTGGCTGCCAGTGTCTTAAACCATGAAGAAACATCCTATGATTGACCAAAAGCCGAAATGAAGCATCAATTTTAAAAAACATAACACGGCCTCAAAAAGCAGCAGCAGGGCAGAGCATTCCCACTTCCATGTGATGGCAATGTAAAGGCATGGGTAGAAGAAAACCAGGCAACTTGAAAGTCAGTGGTGAGGCAACATAGAGGTGCAGCCTAGCCCAAGGAAGGTCTGGAGGGCAGCGGAACTGCTGTGCTGTGTCCTTGGGCCAGCCCAGCTGGGTTTGCCTCTAAGGAACGCTGTTGTGTTTGAATGCATCAGAGAAAGCAAGACCCACTACCCAAACACAAAGAAGCAGGGGAATGGAGCTGAAGGCCAGGTGCAACAACGTGGTCTCTCTGCAGAATGTCACATGCTTCCTGCAGAAAATGCTCATCAGCCATGGAAAAAGCAGGGGCTCAAACAACAGAATTGCAGAACCAGTGTGGCGAGTGCTTTGGCAAGCCAAGCTGCACCAACAAGTCTTCATCCTCTCCATGGAAGATGACAAGGATGCCAGGTGGTTTGAGGTGTGTGATGGGAAGTGAAGGAGGTGGGAGACAATGGGAAAAGAAGGCTGTTGCTAGTTACCCATCACAGTTTGTTGAGTTGCCAGGGAGGAAGGAGTGCTGGACTTCGGCCTTGGTCTTCGAGTAGCTAAGATCAAACACAGAAACCACCTTCAGGTCCTCGCACAGGCTGCTGTCACACAGGTCACATCAAGACAGAGCTATAAAGAAGGGGACGTGGCCCTGCTTGGGCCAGGCTCCCATGTCACAGCTTCACTCCCCGTGGTGGCCCAATGCTGCCTTTCCACTGGCATTGGTAGCCAAGGCACGAGAGGAAACCTAGAAATGGTTCCCCAGAACATGTACAGCTAGAATAACTTTTAGTAAGGAGCCATGAGGGTGCAGCCACATCACTGACCCACTCTTTGGGACAGCAGCACATCTGAACAGGCTCATCACTGCAGAGAAGAGCATTGCCAGAGTAAGCAGTGAAGGAGGGAATCGCTGGCTATTTACCCATCCTTGTGGTTTCCCGTGAAGCAGACGAGGTCAATTCCAGCTCTGGTCTCTTGGTTGCTAAGGTCAGACACAGAAATGATCTTGAGATATTCACTCAGCCTTGCCACAGCAGTACAAGCAGCACCAGCTCCCAGCCCCACACGTGTCTGTGTTTAGGGCCACACATGCCCTTTCCTGGCAGTACCCTGTGACTCCAACCCGCAGCCAAGTGCTTTGCCGTGGTTGCAACTAACACAATGCTCCCTGAGCCTCAGTAGCTAAATGGCTCTACATCAGCAGGAAAATGCCAAAATATCCAATTCAACAAACCATTTACATTTCCTTGATAGATTCTTAACAGTTAGAGGTAACACGGCAACTAAGAATCACACCTATGCATCTAGAATTCAAGATCTGATCTCACTTTTCTCTACAATCAATGAAATCCTTCATTCCATGATTCAGAAATTACTGTTCCTGGCACTAATAAAACAGTGTCGAGAATTTCTCTCTCTCTAGCTAAATGCTTGCAAACAAGTGAAAAAAGGCAAATTTTCCACAGAATTCTAGCACATCTTACAACTTACACTTGTATAACTCAACATCTCTTTGCACACTGAAGAAAAAGTCCCTTTACTGATCTCCTCAGAGATCCCGTTATCCTAATTTTGCACAGGGATAATGTACAACCTAATACATAAACCAGTGTCCAGTCTAGACTATGGGTACTCACTAGCACTGTGCATTATTTGCCCATTGCTTTGGGCTTGGTTTCAGGTTTAAGGCAGGCAAGACTTGTGACAGTTTGCAAACATGCCCTTGGATGAAGCTGATGGCAATAAGGAAATAGTGTTGAGTGATTCCTCTGGGATATTTTGATATTCCCAGTCTTTGGAAATGGAAATCGTTCCATCCAGGTCTCTTTGACTTCATCCTTTTCTAGCAATATTCAATGACTCACTAACGAAAGTATTTGCACCTGTTTAAGAACAGTATATAAATCTTTTTTTCTGCCTGTGGAGGAGCTTTTCCAACATGCAAAAGGAACAAATTTGACATATTAACACTTACTTAACCTTTCCTAATAATGGCCCTCCACATATATATATACACATCCATCTATACAAACAATCCCTCACAAGAAAACTCAGACAAGCTAATTTTTTACCAAAGTGAAAAAAAAAAAATATTCATCTTATCATTGCAACATTTCATTCTAAATGTCTCAAACGTTACAGCAGATGCAACTAGTTTGTGTCTCTCCAGCTTTATACAGAGCAAGTCAGAATAAACCCTCCATTTAGGAAAGCATTGCTGTGTCTTTTGAGAGACTGCCTAAATGTGAGGAGAACTACAGAGAAGACAGATGTCATTACCAGCTGAGATTGGTGGCATTTCTGGCATGCCAGATGTTGTGAATCTTGAAGCAAGAGGCTTCCTTTCACCTAAATCTGGAAAGATAATATCGTGTTAAAAGGCTTAATTTCCTCAGAGCTACCTGAATAACTCAGGACTTGGCAAACTTCCATTTGTTAAAATGGAAGCACAGGGAAAATTGTTTGCAAATCAGCTGGTCATTACTCTATCTCATGGACTGTTGGGCTGGTGTGGAAATCCATGTGGAAACCAGGTGACCTAATTATTCATACTAATGAGAATTCTTTTCATTACCTAATAATCTGAGCACATAATGCATGGCAGATAGGAAGAAAACACCTTTGGATCCAGAGAGTAGTCAGAGGTCCTGCCTTTTTACGGAAACGTTACACAGAAATACGTGTGAGTTTTTTTATTCACTCTCACAATTAAGTTCTCTCAGCACAGGAAAAAAACAACCCAAAACTAAGAAAGGCACAGCTAGGAATATTAATAATGAGAAAACCAAACACAGCCAACTAAAGGGAACTCTCCTCTTGGCCTCTGATACTTCATCTACCAAGATCAATAATGAGCACAGATGAGAATCTAGTAAACAACAGCAATAAGTGTTAAGTAATTGCTGTGATGGTGATAACTAAAGCAATTCAAAGCTTCCAAAAATAGCAGCAAGGATAAAAAAAAAAAAAGAAAACGAAATCTTTGAAACTATAATGAAGTCAACTTATCAATTTTACCCCATGCCATTCTAACAGCTGAAGCTCTGTAGTAATTATAGGCATGGATATTTCCAAATCAGCAGTATCTCTAGCTGCTGGTAAAAAACCAAACAAACAAAAACCAACAAAATCTGAGAAATAATTTCATGTGAGTAAATTAAGAAGGAACATCAGTTGGAGAGACTACTCTGCAAAGCATTAGTTTTACTTATTTATTTTAAAATTAACCTTTTTTGTCAATTTAAAATACCATCTGTAATTACTTAGCTGAAGATGTTAACTTGGGCATCCTCACCTACCTAAGGCTAGAGGAAAAACAATCTATTCCCAAAGGTATAACTCAAAGTATAGCTTAGTTGGAAAGGTTAGTTGTGTTGACTTACTTATTTTTAGACAATACATAGGAAAAAAATCACAGCAAACTGTATGCGAAAAATTCACAGGATGAAAGAAACAAAATATCACTAAAAAGCATGGTATTTTACTTGACTGGAACAGCATTAAGCCTTGCAAAATTTAAATCGTTTTCCTGACACAGCTCTTTGATCAATACTTCATTATTCTGCAAGCTAGTTGCAGACTTTCGTTAAAATTGTGCTCTGCCTGATCACAGGAATGAGGATGCTGGTACAGGAGTTGATAAAATAAGATGTAGGGCAACACCCAAGGCAAGCAGTATGCAACAGCTGTCTGAAATCATCAACATGGAAGCAGCAATGAACTTTTCATCATCAGCCAATCAAAAGGGCATGCTTCTGGAAGAATATTGTTATAATTTACCAGTGCCTGGCATTTCTGAAGATGTAAAAGTTTGGGGAATAGAAATAACATTAAGAAAACCATGTGAAGATGGAAAATAAAAGCAAAAATAATGCTGTATGGTTTTGAAGTGACAAGAAACCTTTTGTAACAACATCATTTGTGTAAAACTGAACAAACTATTTCATGAGGGGCTCTATGTCTCCTCCAAAAATTCTCAACTGTCAGGAGGATTAACCTCATGAGAAACCATTACCGGATAGGGTTGGTTGCACTTCCATGGTACCAGATGGTTTGGATCCTGAAGAAACAGTCTGTTTTTCCTCAAAAGCTGAAAAAAGAATCTAAGCTTAAAATGCTGAGAGAGCTGTGACTTGGTGGATTAGCATCAAACAGCTGAGTGAAGGCTGTGCATTTCCAGACAATGCTAACACAAAGCTGAGCATGATGGCCTCAAGTGAGATGTGAGACAACAGCAGTGACAAGGGGAGGGGATGGCTGGAAAAACAGGTTTCTGGCCTTGAAATGCAAGTTCCACATGCTTGAAAGAACTCTTACCAGCAGGGAATTCTCTCTTATTAAATTCTCTGGGTCAGAGCTTCAGCTATACCGAAAGAAATAAGATGACGACAAGATAACAACAACACTGTCTTTAGGCAGTTTTTAAGCTGACAACAAATACATTTTTCAGGCAGTTACACAGACACAAGAATGGTGAATAAGCAGCTCTCTGTGAATGTTGGTAGCCAAGATTAACATTTGCAGATCTACATGACGCTAAGATAATGGAAAAAAAAATCACGGAACTAATCTGCTAATTACCCATTTCCATCTCTCTTGTTTCTGCAGAAGGTAGAGATATGGATTTCAAGGTTGGACTCTGAGTAGCTAAGAGAAAACATGAAACAAAATTTTATCATTCCAAGACAGATTCTTCTGGCAAGAGATATAAAATCGAATTTAAACTGTAACTAACAAGGGTTTTTTTTGTTTGAAGGTCTCTTTGTTCCATTAATTTCTACCCCATTCATATTTTGTGTACCCTATCTAATCAACTTAAGAGGACTTTATTCACAGCAAGGCAGCTAAAACCCAATATTTGATATTCACACCACTTGCAGGTCTCTAGTCACTACTGCAATATGTATAACTATTTTTAAAGAAGTTGTAATGGCAAAATATAAGAGAAGAGTAGTACAATAAAATCAGTGAAATCATTGTTGAAGTTAGTAAACAACACCTACTATCTGTTATCTGTAATGAGAATTATTACAAAGACCTTCTGGTTTTTTCACTTTGAAGTATGGATAACCTGAAGTGTGTTGTAATGAAAATGGAGTCAGGATGGAATTGGACACTCTTACCTAAAAGCCATCATGAAAAAGCTTCCACCATGTGCAGATTTTGCACTACTGAAGTGCTACTGATCCTACTCAACTGTGTGTACTGGTCAGTAAGTATTTTTCTTTCTGCTAAAACCCCCATTCAAATAATTAGGTGCAGGGTTCATTTCTAGTACAGGAAATATGAATATATGCCAAAAAGTGAACAGCCTTTTTTTTAATACATCAGATCTGCTTTCCCATTTACTTTCAATCCACCTTATCACCTCAACAGTTTGGATCCCAGGTTACTATCATGATATAGTTGGACTCAGCAGCTGGACCAGATGATCATTGTAGGTCCCTCGCAAATGGAACCATTCTATTCTATATTTATAGAGAAGAAAACACTACCAACAAAAGCCATATGATTCACAGCTTTTAGCAAAAACTTCTACTGATCCATTTAAATCCAGTAAGAACTACAAGAGATCTCCCAAAGGCATTGGAACATTGAAGGCATGTTCACAAAGCTATCTTTACAGAAACATTTGAATTCAAAATATACTGACCACACAGGAAGTTTACAAAACAAAGAAGAGATCTCCCTCTAGCACAATCAAGATAGAAAAATAAAGAAAAAATTCTTCAGGGGAACTAGGGCAGAATACAGGTCAGATGCGGTTGAACTTCATAAAGTAAATTTTGCTTTCTTCGCTGGTTTTATGGCAGCAGGTGATCAAGGCATGCAGAGGCACAGTGCAGAGAAATCTCCTCCATATAACCATGCCCTGACTCCCACTGAATATCTTTGACTTCAACAGTGACTTCATGGAGAGCACAGATGCTCCCTCTGACCCAATGGCTGGGCCTAGCCCCACATAATGAAATCCCACTTTTGCCAAGTAAAACTATTCAAAGGAAATGCAGGACATGAGAACAAAACCATAATAAATACTTGAATGAAACCCTTATTTTTTCCTCAAGTGTTGCTATTATTCCACCTTTACTGCTGAGACAAACATAGGATTAGATTATTATTCCCCCCCTTTTTTTTTTTTTACAGAAAGGAAAAATACTTTACATCCCTAATAATTTTCCGTTTTCAGCTACATTAATAGCAAGGATGTTCTTAAATGATTGTGTCTCTCTCTTTCCAGTGCTGCTTCTAGTTTGATTTAACCAAATGTCTTTCACTACAGTGAAAACAAATATCTCTCCTGATCCCCTCTAACGTATCTGGAAAAGAGCTGTAAAAAAATCTATCAAATTAAGAACAAATCGTGAAGATTATTTTCATGTTCTTGAGAATCTGCTTCAAATATGCATTTCAAGAAATAAGAGGCATTCCTGGAAATGGTTTTAAAATTTGCAGACTACATCAAGCAAAAGTATGCTGTCCTAATAAGCCAGCACTATTCTGTGATAAAAAACCGACTAATGCTTAATGAAATATAAATTAATCTGATTCAAGGGCCCTCCAGGTAACTAGTGTAATAGCTGTTATTACAGAAAGCAGCAACAAGCAATAGTTTTGGTAGAATGAGCTATTTATGACTAACACAAACAGAGAATATGCAGGCCTGTTACAAAACCAGAGATCTTGAGAAAGAGAGACACAGGGTACAATGCAGAGGAGCAGAGGCATGAGATGGTGAGAGATGGGACTAGGGCTGGCACTGGACACCTCCTGCCACAAACAGCTCAACGATGTCAGCTGTAAAAGCCACACACTTGGAACTGGACAAAAATTAGTTTAGGGTGACAACAAGGACACAGAAATAATATCTACCACACACAAATGTTCCCCCATGCGGTGAGCTCACATCTGAGATGTCTCCCAGCAGAAGAAAGTAAGAAAGAAGGGAGGAGGAAGGAAAACATCCACACAAACATCATATTCTTCCCAGCACAGGATTCCAGATGCTCATAACTTGCTGAAATACCCCCACTCATCACCAACACAAGCATCAAAGCACTGAGCTTAGGGCCCAGTTATGTAATGAAAGGGTGCACAAAGCACCACAAAAAGGGTACAATACAAGAAGATTTTGTGTTACTGTTTTAATTACATTGCTTCTCTTATTGGAGCAAGCTTTGTGAAGATAATTTTTCACTGAAGTTTACTCATATTTACAAAGAAAGTAATTACCAAGTTCTGTCAACAGACTTTTTGGAGCATCAGGGATTCTGGATCCAGAAGGAAGTAGCTGTATTTCATTAGAAGCTACGATAAAAAAAAAATAACCAAAACTTTACTTAATTAAGAATATTACAGGGCACAACATGGATTTATATTTGGCTTATGGACCACTCACTCCTGAAAACAATGATACTTAATAAAAAAGAAAAAGTAGTTCCAACCTAGAGAAAAACCCCACATAAATTTAAAAGGTATGTGGAATATTAAGGAAGTCTTTTTTTCCCTAATTGGTAAACAAAGATCTATTACTCATTGGAATTTGATGATGAACATCTATCAGTAACTACAAGCCCCTAGTTTAAAATTAATCAGTGATCCATCTTGATTACTTTTCGTATTCTAATCTCTGAAACATAGCAAAACCAAGGAAAGTTGAGTATGGTTAAAAAAAGCTGATTAAAAGTTAAAGTGAAATTAGATTGACTGATGGTTTCATTTCAGTAAATTCTGGAACTCTGCTGAAAAATTTAAATGAAAGAAGCAAAAAGTGGAAAAGCGTAAGACATTAACGTGAATCAATAAGATTGCATAAAATGCATTTTTTGAGAAACATCAGCAGCTCTCTTCATGGGAAGATCTGCATTTTAGTCCTGCAAAGATTCCTGGTCCTTCCCTTTGTCATACATCCTCCTGAATGCAGTCCAGCTGTGCTTTAGAAAAAACTAAGCAAAGTTTTAAAAAAAATAGTATTAAATACAGCCTCAAGTTTAGATTTGTCCTCATAATTTTACATGGCTCAGGGAAGAAAGTACAAGCAATAGAATCAACATTACAGAATTTAGAATTCTGAATACCAGAAATAAATAGGTGTTACACCAAATCACAAAACTAACCACACAACACTGAGACAAAAAATGAAAAAAATCAGTAGAGCTTCTCTTTCCTTCAAGGTAAATATAATTATATCCCATCACATGCAATATAGTGATGTTGCTGTTAGTGTTAGCTAAATGAACCTGTAATCAGAAGAAAATCAAGGAGGTAATTATTTCAAATCTATCACTGAGGTCAATTTTACAGATGGAAATTTTATGTTATGTCAAATATGCAGATCACATAGACAGAAAACATTAATTTGAAAAATCAAATAGAATCACGCAGTCAAATCTGTGAAAGCCACAGTTCAGCCAGAGCTAGGTGCATCCTGCTTTACAATTCATTCCAGCATTTGTCACTGGAACCACAAAAGAAACCAGAATATTTTAATCAGGACTTCCTTTGGAGCCAACACAAAGAGGATGTGGCAAGTAGTAGAAAAGTTCTCCTGGAGGTAAAAAAATATTTCATGCAGAAAGAATGTAAAAAGCAGCAAAATTAGTTACCCGCTATGTTTTGAGTTTGCACCAATTTGGGTTTAGCTGTTGATTTAAAATCTTCAGGTCCATGTGTTTTCTCAGCTTGAGCTAGAAGAAAGAAGCTTAATGTAATTAAAAATTCCTCTGAACTTTTCTTGATCTACTGCCCAAAGCCTGATGCTTTTCTTATCACCATCTCTTGTCACATGATTAGAATAATTTCTACAGCGGCTCAACTCCATCATGATTAATATTTACTTTTGTTTTCAGATGTGAAATATATATGATTTTTTGGATTTATTTTGCTGCAGTTTTATATAAGCAAAAAAAAAATAAGTCATGAACAGCAACTTTAACTTCCCTGTGAAGTTAATAGGAATACACATTTAGCAGAGGAAAACAATTGCAGCAGTAGTTTGAGGTATATTAGACAACAATTCAAAGATTGAGGAAAGCACTAGGGATTTGTGCTGTTGTGTTAAGAATAAATTAGTCCTGAGTGGAAAATATTGTAACAAGCCTGGCAGAAACAAAGAATGAAAGAGCTTACTAACAAGTCTTTCCATGGAAATGCATGCCAAGGGAGGGGAGGATTGAAATTAAGAAAATGATGGGATGCCTGGTGGACAAATACACGAAAAAAAGTTACTAAACTGTTTCACACCACAGAACACACCCTTTGATAAAGAGCCAGTGGAATACAAGAGCAGCCCAGCACACAGAGCCTTTCAGATAGACTGCTTGCTGAAATACTTGGAGCTCCCTCCTTCCCTTCTCGCATGGCTGATGACACAACAGCTGCTGCAGCACAGAGCTCCTTCTAAATCACTGCTCTGTTGCCAGTCTGGCACCAGCCCTTAAATCTTCCACAGCAAATAATTATTATGCCTTACTCAAAGAATCCAGTATGATTTTTTTCGAATATCAATGTCTGGATGAGATAGAATGAAGTAGATCCTATTGCTAAACTCAATTAATTATGTCTATATACTAAACTGGTTCTTAAATGCAAGCCTTGCAAAGGGTTGGTGCTCAGATCTCTCAACTAAGTTACTCATAAAAGAACACTTAAGCATTTTAGCCAGACAAGTTATTTCTCCGTATTTCATGGCAAGACAGAACTACACTCGAAGAACATTTTTCTTTTAAAGGATTCACTTTCACTTCCCTGTTTCCTGACTTCCTTTTTTTTCTCTTTAACTGAAATACTGTAACCATAATGGAGTGTGATATACTCTTACTTTAACATGAGGCACTGGTGCTAAGATCAACAAATAATATCTGAAAGGAATGGTCACCAGAGGAAAGAAAGACACAGAAGCAAAACCACAAAGGAAGTTTGAAATGGAAGATGAAAATCATTCTAAATATTTCAGTAAGCAACTACTGGTGTGAGAGCAATATGAATGTGTTTAGTTGCAACAAAATGTTACTAAATTGTTACAAGGAAAGACAGTACTTGCCAATTATCACCAGTACAATGAAACGCTATCCAACTTCATAAACATACAATTCTGTGCCCTGTCTAGACATGACAATGTTTGTGGTTAGAAATTCTACATGCTGGTACATAAATATAATTACAGAACACAAAGGACAGCAAATGGAACAAACCCATGCTCTCCTCCCCAGCTGCCACATTTCACATTCTTTAGCTGACTGACCAATACATTCCATCAACAAGGAATGATACATTTTGATAAGATGAATGCAAGCTTGAGTGCTGGGATTTGAAGACATGGATTCTGACGGAGAACCAGCCATATAAATGCATTCAGTTCTCACTTTCACAAAAAATGGCAACGTTCTAGAAAATATACTTCCAGATTGCCTGTTCTTAAAACAGCAGTTACTTAAACAAAGTAAATAATCTAGTAAAATATTTTTAAAAATAACTACACAAGAGACCATGAACTGTAAGAAAACAAACCAATCAAACAACCTAAAAATACTCCTTACACCTTTCTAAAAAGGATCCACGCATTTTCAATGCATTCTTTGATAATAAATTCTTGTCAAGAGCCATCATTTTTTTCCCTCTTAATATTTAGGATGAACAGAAAAGAGCCAGCCATATGAAGGTTTTGCAGAAAGGAAGGGATGTTTTAAAGTAGAATTTGGCAAATATACCTATCTATTGAGTAGAAAATAAAGTTCTAACATTTTCACAGAAGAAAAAATGATAAATCAGTTAGTCTGAAAGATTGTTGTCAATGTTTACACGATATTGCTGCGTTTCTTTACACCTTTTAATTCCCTATATATTTCTCGCAAGAGTTTTTTATTCTGGGGTTTTTTTTTAAGACTAAGATGGTATGATGCAGTTAAGCATAGCATTTCTTATATACTTAAGGAATAAAATAAACACAATCATATTCAAGGGCAATATCTGCCTGAATTGTGTAATGTCAAAGAAACCACATGATACACCACTTCATTCAGACAGGAAAGATTTGACAGATAGGAGAGAGTAATGCCAGCAAGATCACATAATATGTCTAAACCAAACCAAAGCAAACCTTTGGTCATTGTTTCCACAAATTCCTTTTTATTTTTAAATTCTTGCCACTGTTCAAGCATCACTTCTTCCTTTCAGCAAGGAAGTTGGCAGAAGCCAGCTATTGTCTCTTGCGACAGCAGAACCAAGACTTCAGACTCAGAGGATTACAGCTGGACTACAGAAAATGAAGACAGGCATATGCCTTCTTAAACAATTCTGAAATATGGGTCAATAAAGTGGGTGAAAAGTTAATCTTCACCCTTTGACTCTGAACAATTCAGCTCTTTCCAACCCCTCCTCCAGACTGAAAATGTTAAAACATATGACTGTACTTGTCATACAAATTCATAAAGTAGTCTGTCTGTTACACAAAAACACTAATTTTGCCATTTTTCACAATTTCAAGACATCCATCACACCACAAAGCATGGTTCTAATTCTAAGTAGTTTTATACACTCAACAATTATATCACCTGAAACTTTCATCCAAAATTAGATGCAGATTTTTATCCACATTACCACTCCTTCCAAATTCAGCCACTATCCTCCTGGTTTCCAAGTACTATTTTAATTGTAGATTAAGCAGCACAAAGATGTGTTTAATTTTAGTTCATGCATTTGGCAAAGATATTCCACAGAGTTTCTAAAAACAGAATTTTCATTACCTGGAAGGGACTGTGGGGAGATTTCTTGAACTTCTGGTGTTTTTGATTCAGCAGGCCATACTCCAGTTTCATTCTTAGCTAAAAGAACAGACATTAGAGAGTAATTACAAAGATACATCTGCTCTCTTTTACCACAGATTTATTTTTGTCCCACTTTAGTTTGACTAAGTAAGCCAACATGGATAAATGTAGACAGCTGAGTTCCTTTAGGATCTCATTGGACTTCCACTGCACAATCACTACAAGCTATGTTAAACACATGCACTTTTGGTTTTGTTTTGTTCATTACAAGATACTTTAAAAATAAAGTTTACAACAAGGATTTAATGACACATGAATTATTATAATTATTTTTATTATTATTTTCACAGTGCAAACTGGTTTTCAGCATTTTTCATTTGTCTAGAATTTCTGCTTACCCAGTTTTTTCCTGGATGCTTGAGGTATGTCGTCTGTTGTCAGGAGAGGAGGAAGTTTCTGCTGACTTTCATTGAGACCTGGAACAACAAGGTGCACTACAGAGAAAGATGAGCACCATTAATTCCAGAAAACATGAAAGCACACAGCCTGCTATCTGAGATATGTGAGCAACCGAAGCACTGGGAGTTTAGTGTGAGCACCTGGGAAATACATTTGTTCTATCTCATAGTCATCTCTCCCATTTGGTGCTATTTCCCCTTTATACCACTTCTTCTATCACCACTATTTCGTGATTTATCAGAGTTGGAAACCATTCCACACTGGAACACACAACCCTGGAAGACTGCAGCATCACAGATACTGGGACAGATTCTGCCTGGTGAGCAAAGTAGGCCCAACACCAGACTGGGTTAATATGTGAGTGTTTGACTCACATCAACACACAGAAACTCACACAAAGAAAACTTAAGCCAAAGTTATACAGTCATAGAAAATATTTCCATATATAAAGGACTGAACAGTAAATCCAGGAATAAATTGGTCACATGATGCAGTGAGCCTCTCATGGCAATTTCGGGCAGACCAGTAGTTCACCACACTGTGCAGAC
Source organism: Rhabdornis inornatus (assembly GCA_013397075.1). Classification (NCBI taxonomy): domain Eukaryota; kingdom Metazoa; phylum Chordata; class Aves; order Passeriformes; family Rhabdornithidae; genus Rhabdornis; species Rhabdornis inornatus. The sequence continues at coordinate 2,501,612 of VWZS01005849.1, read as the reverse complement.
AGAATATGTAGGACAGAATTTCCCTTGGTTTTATGTTCTAAGCCAATATTATATATTCTTATAGGTGAAATGAGAACATAAAGCATGAAACTGAATGGCTTGGAGGGAAACAGTAATGCCACGAGATCTAACATCAAATTCTAATTGCAAGATTTCTGTAGTTTAATGTATCAGGTTTGTGACTGTAGATGTTACTTGTGGTACCTTAAAAGCCCAGTAAGAACAATCCATCATCTTGACAAGATCTTTGCCATAGAACTTCATCAGAAGTACGAAATAACTCCTTGGCTTAAATAGTGACAGTGTCTTCTTTTAAATACAATGGCAATAAAATTATTCTATTTCACTTAAGCTACAACATTCTTGAACCATCCGTACCACCATAAAATGTAACAAATATTGTCTGCACCAGCTGCAAAACATCCTTTGATATGCAAGGAAAAACTATTAAGATCAAGAAAATTAAAAGCATTTGCACAATTCTAAGTTTCAACCAGGGGTTAAGAGAAATAATAAAAGTATCTTCTAGTCACCTAATATTGCTCCTGGGAGAGAAGAACTATCTGGTGCTTTTGATTGCGTCCGATTTTGAATAACTGTGGAGACAACACAGGGATATTAGAAGCTAATTAAAAAAAACCTCAGCAGAATAAGAAACAAAACCACACCTGAAACAAACCTCAGCATTCTAAAAACCTTTCCTCAATATTTGCAGATGAGGACACCATCCTAATCTTTTCTGTATTTACATCCAGTTTAAGAGACTGCAAACTGTGTCTCCTAATTGTGCACCTCTTTCCCCTGGCATATCAATTTTGGTGATATTGACATTCTATGCTTATGTTATTATAGAGTCAGCTGCAGGACATCCCATTGCCCTGACACTCATTTTAATCTCAAATTACTCTTGCAGAGTATAAAAATAAATTTTAAAAAATGCACAAACTTACTTTGTTTGATTATTGTGACAGGGACCAGCTTCTTATTATCACTCAGTATAATCTGAAAAAAGAGAAAAAAAAGATAAAATTGTGCCTTGGGATAATTGCCATAATAGTAATTGAACTGAGTAATAAAAATAGAGGTTTCTAATCCAATCCCATGTCTGTCCCAAGTTAACACTGGATATGGCTCTGGCCCTGTTTCTTGATGGTTGAGCTATTGCTTCAGTTCCCGCAGGCTAATGTGGTAATATTGCATTTTGATCTCCTTCTATCAGCTTCAGATGTTTTGCTTAATAAAAACACAGTATTTGACAGCTGAGGAAGCCCCAATTCTTTTTTTCTCTTAAGTATTTCTGGAGCACTCACTGGGGAGTAGTCCAGAATGCTAAGAAAAGCTGAAATTTAACTATAGCAAAACATCTGAAACATATGCAATTACAATTTGGGCACAGGAAACAAATATATTCCCAGGAATACTATATTTAGAACATAGACTATTCCAGAACCACGTGCACATTTGTAAACCATCAGCACTCTTGGGTGCATCGCCTGATTAAAGTAGATTGGCACAGAATAATTTTACTTCATGGAATTGTTTCCAATGCACAAGTGGTCAGCCACCCACATGATTCTTACATTTTTATGCTAATTGCTTGGACTTTTATGCTGTCCATTTCTCTTTGACCCAAATTACATCTTGCCTAAATGTAACTATCCAATTATATTGATACCACAAAAATAAAAACAAAACAAACAAAAAAAACCAAAAACAACAAAAAAACCCCAACAACAACAACAAAAAAATCCAAAACCAAAACAATAAAAACCAACCAACCAAAAAAAGAATACATGAACGAAGCCCACAGTTATTAAAAGGAAACAGCTGATAATGAAGATAAGAATTACGAACAAATTCTGAAAGCTTAACAATACACTCAAGTGATGAGAGATGGTAGACTGTAATGCTAAAAACATAAAAATGCTAAATACATTAAAGGAGATTTTTTAAGTTATATTTGAGTCACAAGAAAGAAAATAACTCCAACAATCACCTTTCATGCTAAATACATTCAGCTCAAATCAGAATGAGATAATTTTAATTTTGCACTTTATGACATCTGGTCTACTTCATGTGAAAGAACACTCGCATGAAAAGTCAGCATTTGATGACAAAGTGCTAATCATTTACCTAAGAATAGCTATTTTTGTTCTATTCTAAATACTTTTGAAAAGCTTTAAAAACAATGGTTGGGTACACATTAAACACATACCAAAGTTTAAGAAGCTGGAAGAAGGCCAGTCTCCACAAGTAAGATGGACCTTTCCTTGGGGAAATGGATGGAGGCAACTTATTCTATGAAAGCCATTACTGTCTGCTACCTAATTACAGTTTTGCATTTGTGTCAACGCGGTCTTAAATTAAGTGGAGATTTCAATAATTGTCATTATACGAAGATAGGAATAATCTTCCTTCTTTATTTTTCCTTTTTTACACTTCCATTTTGTTTTCTAGTGAAAAAATCATGTTGCAGATGATCTGCTTTTGAAGTAGCCCTCCTATTCATGTGACTAACAATGGGATGGAATGCATTTGTTAGAAGAAGGTGTTCATTTTATTGTATTTTGATCAGAAGCCTTACAATCAGATAAACAGCTCTGAAGTTGTAGTGAGCATTTGGGTAACCTCTACTGTAGAACTTCTAATCATAATTGCTATCAGGCTTTTTACTAGTAAAGCATTCTTATACCGACGAGATCATTCTTTCTTTGTTGAATAACAATGGATGGCTACAATGATAGCAATATAAAAATTCCAAATACATTTTAATACATTAAAAACGTAGATTTTCAGTCAGGAATGAATAATTGACATGAAATCCATGTTCCTCAGCAGCTATAATTAGACTGTTCACCTGCAAAAATCTGTAACTGTTTGAAATCTACCAATGTTGTCAAAGCTTTCTTCTCAGTTACCACAAAGTGACTAATTTAGATATTCCTCAGTCTAGTAATATTTACTACTTATACAAACTATTTTGGAAACCTCAGCCCATCATCTGTAAGAATGGCACTATCAACCATGTTTTTCAGACAGGGAATATAAAGTATATAGGTATTAGGAACATTAGTTATTAAAACAACTGTTGCCATCATGAAAGAAGATGGCAAATAAGGTATTCCTTATTTTCAGAGGAAAATTAGAGATGTAAATTATACTCTAGGTCAGGCATCTCACTTCTTACTATATACATGCAGCATATTCTTACAGGACTGCAAACCTCAAACGTTCTGTGAAACAGCATGGCAACATTACTTTAAGAGACACTTTCTTTCATTCTTTCTTTCTGTGTTGTACTCTGATACTTCAAAAAGCCAAAACTGACTGGCATGCACATAAGAGACTCCTCAAGAAAGGATCATGGTCAGTCTGGACCGAATAAGGTTTGGAAGAGAAGGAATGTTTCCTTCTAGAGTTTATCAAATGGTAGAAGCTAAGAGCCCTTTTTGGCTGGAAAAAATGGGGAGGATCCCACCTTCCAGGCCGACATAATGAAATTAGAGGAACTTAACCAGGCAGAACAGGCAATAAATTTCTACTGCATTTTCTCTGCCCTACCACCACACATTTTTTATGAAGGGAAGAAGAATGACCATTTCTAGGGCAGTCCTTTTCTTCCACTCTCTCATTAGTTGCTGCTCACAGAACCCCAGGAGCTTAGACAAACTTAAAGGATGAAACTGCCAAAAGAAACACAAGATGATATGTGACTGATGTTGAACAGGCAGGATGACTAGATGGGTTGGTAACGCTGTTTTAATAAACAGCCTTTAAAAATGTACTTACAGAGAAGGGCTAGGACCATGTTGATATGAGTCAGTTGTGTCTTTGGAGTAAAATAAAGCACAAACAAATAAATTTGGCCTAAATAACACTCATTCTGGCTTTGCATCAGTGATCTGATCCACTGAAATATACCCCACCTAGTGTTGTGAAAACTGAAGGAGCAATGTAAACTATCTGCTTTTTGGCTTTTTGCACCACTAAAGCAAGAATGATAAGAGAATTTTTAGAATAATCTACGGTATGTTTTAGTGATATTTCTGTGGAGGGTGATAAAGCAGTACTGCTCTGGAGCTGAGCCCTGCGAAGATCACAAGAAAGACTAGATGTTGGCTCTAGTCCTCCTTTCATACTTGAGCTGTGCAAATATTTGGAGAACAGTTTTAGCTCACTTTCTCAGGACTTCTCCCACATAAATAGAAACCCTACTTGCACAGAAGCAGCAGAGCAGTCAGGGTTCTGGCACACAGGGTTTGCTAAGAGAAGCAAAGGAACTCAGGCTGCACTCCATATCCCAGAATGAATTACCTAGTCTTGGGCTGTGTAACTCTAAAGACACTCATGGGACCAAGAGAAAGAATAGTAAAGTTGACTTCATCAACGTAATGAGATGAGCACCCTCCTGAATATCTAACCAACCAGATTCATATCACTCACAAATAAGGCATTTTCTCATGAACGCAAGACATAAGTATATTTCCAATAATGTAAGCATTACACTGATCTAACTCCGTATTTAAGCAATAATTGAAGTATTTCTGCCCTAAATGAATGGACATGGCCTCAAGTTGCACTGGGGAGGTTAGATCAGATATTAGGAAAATTCATTTTCACAGAAAGGGGTGTCAAGCTTTGGAAATGACTGTCCAGGGAAATGACGGAGTCATCATGCCTGGAAGTGTTAAAAAATATAAGGACATGGTTTAATAGTAAACATGGTGATAGTGCTGGGTAAGCAGTTGGACTTCAGGAACTTAAAGATCTTTTCCAACCTCATTGATTCTATGATTCTGTGCATAACTATTCCTAGAAGAAAAAGTGTTTAATGAATTATGGTTTGACTCCTGAAGGAATCCTAGGTCTGATAATTACAGACCATTTATAATATTCTGAAATATGAACAACAAACAATGGGAAACCACACATTACCATTTCCTACTATGAAAACATTTGGAAAATCTGAGACAGAAGAGAATTGTGAAGAATGGGTTATTCTCTTGTAATAATTAACACTCATGAGTTAACCTTCTAAACTCTCTAAAGTAAGAAGGATTTCTACACCTTTTCTTCGGAAGTTATCCCATAGCCTGTCACAGGGTTAAGAACCTAAAAAGAAGCCGAACAAAAAAAAAAAACCTCCAAAAGATTAGATGCTGAAACTTGCACTTTGATGAAAAAACAAGGAAAGGAAATATAAAGAAACCAATTTAATCTCATAGTAGAACTGCTAAGGCTCAGAAGTTATGACTAAAATGACTATTTTTCACTGTATTAAAATCCACTAGCTGGTTCAATCTAGAAAGCCTTCATTTGTGCTCTTGGGAGAAAAACGTATCTGGGTACATGAATCCATAAACAAATGAAATTCATCCATGCTTGTTTGAGAATGTTTATGGAAAAAGTCTTGTGAGGGAAAAAAAAAAATCTTCATTTATTTATAAAAATCATCATTTTCTAAAATGAACTGGTAAAAATTCTACCATGCCACATAAAAGGATTTAATGGAAAGCCTAGGATACTTGATTAAATTTCCCTTTCCAGCTTCCTCTGGTTCTGCAAACACTTGCCTCACATATGGGAACTATCAGTGAATTCAGTGGGATGACTAATTTAGAAGACCTGAGTATATACAAAATCACTCTAAAAATTCACATCATCAAGTTATCCCAAAGTTAACTGATCACAACAAATATCAGAGGTTAAAAACCTGACTACTACAAAGTAATAAGAAACTTAAGTTTGGAATCTACACATGGAAGCCATCAGATTCATCTTTGATAGGTTGGAGTAAGTGCATGTAATCATCTCAGTTACAGTTCTCAATTATTTTGCCCATCAACACATTTAAACATTTTCCATACAGTGCATTTAACAGATTGTTTTCTATATTGGCAGTTTGTGGCCTTGATAATTCTTTCTCACTGAAGACTAACAGAGAATAAAAATTTTGATCATATGAAACAAGAATCAGGTAAAAAAGAGACTATTTTGCATACCTGTGTTTGGGAATTGGGTACCAACTTGTACATATTCTGGAGTTGTCCATTTACTTTTTTACCTGTTTTGACAGAAAGATAAATAAATACATATAATTAATTTTTTTGTTTCTTCCAAAGCAAAGCAAACCAAGTTTATTCACCTTTTTTGTCAGCTAGGAAAGTTAGGAGGCTTAATTATAAGCCTGTAAAAAAACACATCATGGAAATTTTTTTTTGTCCTGTGTCTCCAGATCCATTAATACATCTGCAAGGCCTTCTCTTCACATCTTGACAGCAAGGAAATGAAATGTATTCTTCTTGTTCTGTTTATGGTTTTGTTTATCTCAGTGCATGAACAAACCCCTGGATTTAAATTCCGAATTTTTGTCTCTGAGGTTTTTCTCTTAGTTTCTAAGTATTAGAAGTTTCTTGTGATGCAGCTGTTGAGTAAGTCAAGAAACAGTTCTGTTCAGCACCTATTCTGTTCCAGTATGATGCTTCAAACTTTCTCTGTATCTTCCACCTTTACACTCTTCTGCTGCCTTTGCAACAATAGGTGTGCAAAACAAGAGTCAAGCTACATGTTATTATATTTTTTCAAATTCCGTGTAAAACAGATGAGAAGCAGAAAACAAAATTTCAACTCTAAAGCAATATCAATTGAGATACATTTAAGTTGGAAAAAAGTCTTTCGAAGTGCTGGATACTTCTAAAGAACAGGACTTACTATTGCCTAAATTCAAGAGAAAACTGACAGAAGTTTCACACTGACTTCATGAGAAAATCATGGTAAGATGGTCTGAAATAAGCTACTTTCATCTCTTCTGAAAAAAACAGTTAAATAAATGCTGAATTTTTGCCATGCCTTTCATGTGTTCTCAAATCATGAATTAAAAACAGATTCTCCTCCCAACCCCTCCCAACATGTTTAGTATATAACGAAAATTTGGCCTGTGGATTCAACAAATCCAGAAACATGTAAAAGAACTTTCAATTTCTAGTAATTGACATATTCTTCAGTGGGAAAAAGATCATTTACAGTGAAGGATATTTGGTTTAGGTTGAGATGCTTCTCCTATATGAGAAGAGCTTGAGCTGATACAGAAAGGAAATTAGCACAGAAAATAAGCATTTGTGCTGATTGATAAACTTTACAGGCACCTGCTTATACATTTATTATAAATATACACTCTCTGTTTACCGCCCACATTTTCTGTATCTCCCTGCTATACACTCAAAATATGCACGGCTTGAATTTGAAAGTGCTGACAATTTTCTGATTATAAGATTCTTTATCAATAGACCAGAATGTAGTCATGCAGGGTAATCACAACCTCCCTGGATTCAGCTGCTGCAGAAGCATCCACTGAATACCCAAGTCTACATTGTAGACAAAAGAAATATTATGTAAATAGGACATGAATGCTTACAATAAATAATCTTTCAACCAGAGTTAGTGGGTCTCCATGAACTTACAAGAATGATTCTCCTGACCTATTAAAAATGTAAAATATCTGTAGGAAACACCATTTCAAAATACATTATATAGAAAGAGAAAATGCAGTGATGTTTTCATTAGTCTTGAACAAGAAATAAACTATAAACATCTTGCACTCATCACTCCCTCTTATTCTAAGTGCTGAAATATATTTCATCACTTGCTCTACAGATGACTTCAAGATGTTTGAAATGCAAAAAAACCCACTTGGTAAGATATGTGTAAGGCTGCAAAGCAGAGCTTTTTGTGAACCAGGTATGGGAAAAGGCTACCACCATTATCCTCTTTAAGGTCATGGTACAGCAATGGCATTATTTAGGACTGCTAAAAGAGCTCCATGGACACTGGGCAAGTGTTTCAAAGTTTCAGCTTTGTGCTTTATGACGAAGGCCAGCAGAGCTCTTTATTAGGGAGTATGAAGTTTTTCCCAGTGTTACAAGCAACCATACTGCTCCCTTCCTTTATCCTCAAGTGTATGAGCTCTGTAACTCACCTAGAAGTCAAAGCTGAAGTCCAAATTAAATTTCAGCTGGAAATCTCATCTGAAAAAGGCTCTCTGATGAGAATTCCCCTTCTTTACATTTAGAGTCAAGCTAAATATAGGAGTTTGCAGCATCATCTGACCAACACCATGTTTCAAAATACTCTTATGCAAATGCTTGAGGAAAATAAATCAAATTGGATAATCTCTGTTTAGTCCTCTCTTCTCATTAAAAGGAGAAAAAACTCTGCTGATGCCTATTTCCTCTACTGGTATGAGTGATTCTTTCAGCAGTACATGCTTTTACAAGGGTTAATTTGACATCACTTTTCCTACATTATCTTGGGACTTCAGAGGAGAACCTTAAAACATGACTGGCAGCCAGCCAGAGGTGTTATACACTGCCTCCATGAAAACACAAACAAAAGCAGGACACTGCATGCTTCAGACATGAAGCATGTAATACTTTGAAAATCAGCTTCAAATTCAGCTTTTGAGTGGAGTCATAAAGGGCCCATTGAGGTAGGCCAGGCTCTGTCTAGCTTGAATACCAGCTTCAATGTAAATGCAGGTGTAAAAGAAGATTCAAACAATGCTAGTAATTTCCATCACTCATACTAGTTGATGGAAGAAATTAAATGGATTAGTTGGATGATGGTTGATGGATTAGTTTATTACTTGATCATCTTATTATTCATGGCCTAAGGAAAAGCTTAGAATCCAGTCATAAGTACAAATATTCATGTTCAACACTTGATGTGTATCTGTACTAAACATCGTTAGAATTCTGCCAGCCTGCAGCAAATCCTCTATTTGCAATCACAAGAGAACACCTTTCAGAAGACTAGGTGGCAGTTTTTCAAAATCAAAATATTTCAAGTTTCAGCAATTTCTAAAAGAATTTTTTAGGGGCATGATGGATGGCATTTAAACAATAAAAACTCGATCAGTAGCTTACTCTAAGTAATACCATAATAGAGGGAAAAATACTACCAAAATCAGCAGCTATTTGATTAACTATTGTCAATACTTACTAGAGAGAACTGTCTTATGATTCAAAGTCTTGCTCCAAATACTATCCTCTGCATTGTCTTTAACTCCAAATTCATAAGGTGTGTTTGGCTTCAGATTGTCAATCACTGTCTCTGTAGCTGGGCAGAGCTGAAAAACCCATTTCTTGTCTTTACCTTTTTCTCTGTAGCGAACTGTATAGAACCTGATGGGGGAAAAGAAATAGATCTACACAAAAGAACTCACTGTGACAATTTTTGTAGAGGAAATAATAATAATAATAATAATAATAATAATAATAATAATAATAATAATAGTAATAGTAGTAACAATGTTGTTCTATTGCTCTTATCCTTTCTGGCTCTTTATGGTCACAAATACCAGAAAGGCCAGATTTATTTCACATATATATATATATATCCCACCATACAGACCCTGACATTAGGAGTATTGTACAAAGAGCAAAAGGACAGACTCCTTATTCACAAACACTCATTGTATGTGAGGTTCTAACCACAAAGTGTAAGCTCATTGTCCAAACAGTTCCTGTGATTCTGACAAGTGCCAGAACCAGTCAACTGAATCATGAGTCTTCTAGTCAAGAAGCTCCAAAAATTTCTCGGAATCTTCTATATCCATGTGGTGAAAGGTGTTCCCATCAAAATTAGTCCAAAAACATTCTCCAGGGAAGACCAGTAATATCTGTTTTTTGTATAATACATTCCTCATTCAGAGATCCTATTATGTGTCCCACTTCAAACAAAAAACTAAACCAAGACATTACTTTCAGCAGTTTAAATCAATAATGTGATGAATACTAACAGATTATGAAACTAGGAAACATTTCTACAGAAATTGCCCAATTCTGTCAAGGAGCACCACCCTGAAAAAGCATGACTGCAACATTAACCAATCAAAAACAAGGCAGTGGAAACCGTGAGAGCTTCTGCACAAGAACTCCCCTGCTGACTATAGTCTCATTTTCAATATGTGTGCTGAATCACTGCCAGAATGGAATGGAGGTTTCTTTTTTTTTGGAAAGCAAATCTCTGAGAGATTTGGCAACTTTTAAATCCAAGTGTTACTGAAAATTGTTACACATAACATAATTAATGTCCATCATCCATATCGATCTCACATTTACAGCATCTGAAAAGGGACAAATTCAGTCCAATTGTATATTGCCACACTTAAATAGAACAACTTAATGCTTGCAAATCAAGGTTGTGAAATTTATTACAGGCATTATTATAAAGACAAGTATATGGAGACAAAGGATGAGAACTTAAAAAACCCCAAACCAACAACAACAAAAAAAAGGTTCTTAAACAACTGAAAAGGTTTCAAAAGTCCAGACTAAAATTACTTAGTAGACCAAACCTAAAACAGTGAATTCATAAAGCTGCTTCTGCTGAAGTTACAGAAGAGCACATTCAGAGTACAGTTTACATGAAATGCGACTGTTGAGTGCACAGAAATTCCTACTTCACTATTAAAACACAACCTAAGACAAGGCGTGTGTCACTCATGGAAAATATTTCCACACATAATGGTTTACTTTTTTACATATTTTATGTCATAACTGTCAAATTCATTTTCTTGACACCAAAAATATAGATTCTCCTGGTTTAATTGCTACAATTCAGCTCATTCAGGTACTTCACCAGGTTACAAGATCAATACTTATATTGGCTCACACAACTTCATTACTGTACTACTTGTGTTCAAAACAAGATATACTCTAACTTAAAATTTGAAAAGGTAAGGAAAAAAAACAGGAAGGACAAAAAAGACAAGTAGTGAATACCCTCTCTCAGTTCCAGGACTATCAAGTAATAATCTACCTCCTTAGTTCTATGGGTTGTGATCTAATAAAATATCGAATAGACCTAATTATCAGTTAAACTGACAAAGAACATTTTAAACAGTTATTGGCAACATTAAAAGAAGGAAAATGTCTTCTCCTTCATCCTCTTAATCCATTTGTATGTAGTCACACAGACATTAACCAACAGGACAAGCTTATTTGAACTCCCTGTCACTGTCTTGCAAAGGTTGTAACTTTAATGAACAAATTCAATCTTCAACACAAATGGACCCCATGCAATATTTCGGTAAGGGATTTGGAATAAGTACAGACAGACATCAAATGCGAATTCAAGTGGAAATAGTCACCTTCTTCCCTTGTCTGAAAGAGGAATTTTCATTTGTTTTCATCTTCATCCTTACCTTTTCCTCCCTATTTTAATCCAATGGGATAGAAATACAATGTTTGCATATGATGGAAAAAAGAGAATATACTGATTCAGTTCAGTTATTGAACAATCTAAAAGAACAGCTGCATCAGAAATGAGGAGAAAACAAAACACTAAAAATTTGTTGATAATGAACAGGCTTTTAAGTGGCTGTCCCCACTTGTTTCTAGTGGATAAAATGTTCTACTTTTTAATGCTGTCTCCACACCTGGAAATACCTTCACTCTAACATGAATTAAAATACCAAGAACAATTACAAAAAAACCCCCAACCCCATCTTTCACTTAAAATCTGTAAAGAGGATTTTCGTAATTGTGCCAAACTATGCCATTAGAAAGAGAAACATACAGCACAGAAGAAACGGGCTCTCAACTCCAAGATTTCCAAGCCTGTAAAAACTTCACCAAGGGTATAATTATTTTGGTGGAAACTTGCCACAGCAAGTACTAAAAACACTGATGGAAATGACAGAATTTCCTCAGCCATTTCAATAAAAAGCAATGAAAACGAAGTTCCATTTAACAATTTGCAAGTCACAATCATTTGACTATTAAAAACATCTAAATATCTACATGCGCTTTTGGGGAAATGCAATCATTTGTTTAGAGAGTAAAAATTCAGAAATGCCAAGTTTTGTCGTCAAAGAACAACAACCCATTGTTAAACCAGACCAACAAACTGCCAAATAAAATGCAATTTCAGTGTCTGCCTGAGAACACTGCCCTGATTGAATTTTGTTGTAATTTTAATTTCTCCCTTTTTCAAACCTTTCTTTCATCAAAAATAAAATATCAAACAGTCAACACATATAATTGAAGACATGAGTAAGCAGTAAGATTCAGTCACCACTCACATCTATCAATCCCCTTGTGGCAGTGACATACATGCATAAAATGAGTGCAGCTGGCTGAACTGGAAACATTCAACAAAGCATCTTCATAGATTCCCTCCAGAATGATAGAAGGCAGGCTGAAATAGAGTGCTGTCATAGTCACATAGGAGGGAAAGCTACACTACATGTTTCTGCAATGAAACACTTCCCATTATCTCTGTAAGGTAAGAAAATGTAAAAACTGATTGCTCACCACAGGGCCCTAACAGCTAATATCCAAGTAATGCACTGTGGAACACTCCTAGGAATGCTATTCCCACCTGTGAATACTGGTTTGATGTTTCAGCAGGGAGATGGCACACCCAGCTACACTTGGCGAGAAATTATTTTAATCTAGATTCTCAGCAGGCATATAGACCCAACAATATTTAACTTAATTTAACATTTAATTTTGATTAAGTGATTTGTTATGCGTTTTGGTGGGGGATATTTTATCAGAACAATGTTTATTGAATACTCTTGTATTTCTATTTACAACAAATGTTAATCAAATGATTGCAGGGTTCACTCTGTTTCTTTGCCAGATGGCACTCGATAAAACATTAGAGCTCTTTTGTTAAACTCCATAAAAGTTAGTACCTCCCTGTCTCCCCCTAACAGGCAATGCTTCACTCATTTGAAGATACCACCAATCAGGCCACCCTAGGAACTGTAGAGAAATTTTACCTCCTCTCTTTTTACTAGACAGCTAAAACTCCAACAATTTAAAACAAAAGGTGTCACGAGCGAGTGAAAGGTTTTGTTACACTCAGAATTAATCGCTGTAATAACGAGAAAATAAAAGCAAAACCCACTGAATCAGAGGAATAACAGTGGAATAAAGAGCCTACATTCATCAAGAGATCCTCTCTCCATATGCATATGTGCAGCATCATTGAATGTTTAGTGTCTGCATTCTTGAAACTCTGAATCTTTGATGATATTTTTATTTTGCTTGCCTCTACATAAGATGTACACAAAATGTGATGGCAGAAATAAAATAATTAAGACCAAGTTCATAATTTAAAGGAAGATACAAGAGGACAAGGTTACTCATAGGCGAACCACTGTAGTGATTACTATATCTGCAGAGTCAATGAAAATGAATCTAAGCCTGACACAGAAGGTTGTTCTCTTCTACGTTCAGCTTACATTGTTTGTTTTTTAAAATTCTGCAATGGAAGGCAGTGAGTGCTCATCTTAGAGACAGCCTTTTCATTGCACTAAAAATCAAAATAAAATGACCATTTTAAAGAAACAGCACAGAGGGCTTTTGCCTTTGAGATAAAGACAATCTTATTCACTGTTACAAGAAGTAAAATTCTAGGACAGATAGGCAAGACATCAAGTTTTCATCTATCAGTGAGAATTATACTCTTTTGCCAAGAATTCCACTGCCATTTTTCTATTTTTTTTAACCAAATCTCTTTTCAGCCAAATTTGCAGAACATGCCAGAACAGTCAAATATTCAGACACAAACAATTAGATACTGGAAATCTTATAAGGCAGATGGTTTTATGAGATTTCAAGGCTAGGTCAGTTTATATAAATATCATGGATTTATTTGGAACCAGGTCCCAACCAAAACTCCAAAGAATTTAATCATGACTATTTTAGTCACACGTAGCACTAAACAAACAATTAAGCCTTGGAGATATAAGAACATTCCAGCTCTGTGATTTTGTGTTGTCAGAGACAAAAGATTACAAAGCACATTTTTTTTTTTGTTCATAGAAATGTAATCAGAATTTTTAAAAAGAGACTATCAGCATACCAGGTATTTATTTATTTATAGTTAGACTTCATTAGAAGTGCAGCATCCATTAAATGTTAGAAAGTGATAAAAGAAATGGTTTGAACTATGATTTTTCAGACACTGAGTATTGCGCAAATTGACACATGAAGTTGATTATATTGTTTCCTTTTTCACTGCTAAGTTTACTTTAAAGTAACAGACACCAGCATATATAAAAAATGGAAAGAATGACACCAGTGATGGTTACCAGTTAAGTTTGCAAAGTACTTCCTAATTTAGTTTTGACTTTCACATGATCACTAAAATTCACTTCTTTTACTTAAAACTTTTGGTAGAACGACTGAAACGAAGAGTGAGAGGCTCAGAAGAGGGAAAGACTGAACAGCAACAAATCATTCCAGTTTAAACAAACTTTTAGCATGTACTCCCACAGCAGCAACTGAAAAGCATCTGAAACTCAAGAAGTGTATCTGCTGTTATAGGTTTTCCTTTCAGACATTCTGCTATGTTTAAAACACATTTTGTATGACACTTGCAACACAAAGTATTACTTAGCTGGCGGCTGCATAATGATAGAAGTTTGTAAATAGGCACAGGAGGAGACAGGCACATACCTTTCTGAAATTTGGGATTTTAAAAACCCTACTTCTACGTACTGTACAACATAAACATAAGTACAGACTCTTCTCTGGTTTTCTCCTACTGTTTTTCTTGCCTTTTTTTTTAAGCATCCCATATAAAAACAAAATAAAACACAAAATCTGTGCCACTTGCAAGTATGATATTAGGATACTTAAATCACAGGCAAACCAATTAAAACAATGCCAATGTGAATTTGTCATAGTTTTTAACTTAAAAAAGACATACCTTCAGGTTTAAAATTCCTATTTTTGCAGGTATCTGAAAGCGTGTTTGTTTTTCTATATAATACACTCACTAGAATATTATATTTTACTATATCTATAAACCCTGCTTACATTTAACATGGAAAATAACGTTCTTGTTCCATCCCGACTTTTCTTCCTAAGGAAACTGAAAGTCAAAGTCCACCTTTTTTGATCCCCAGCTACAGAGATGTTCTAATCAAAGCAAATACAAAGAAAGAAAAATCTACAGAGTAGTCTCTCTTTTTTAGACATGGATGGACAGTAAATGAAGCCCCAGTACTTCTACTTTGACAGATCTGTCCCCTAATATTTGTTTGACCACAGATAGGCAGAGAGGAAACAAGCCTTTTACTCTCTTTGGAAATAATAAAAAAGAGGAACTAAACATGGCTGTGCAGCATGATATCATGACTTTGCCATCTTCCCTCATCAGCTGTCTTCCACTGGTGTCAGAAAACAGAGGATGTTGAGAAAGGTTCCACCAACTGTGCTTTCTGGTATTATGTAGTTTCCATCAGTTACATAAAACTAATCACTTGAGTTTTCTGATTTAAATCCTTTTATTTTACTTTAAATTCTAAGCGTCTGATGAGAGATAATAGTCACTTCAAGAATGCTTCAAAATTTCACCTTTCATTTTTGGTCCACAAAAATGGCAGTGAATACTTTTGCTTCAACAAGGGATTAGCATTTGGGGTTATCTTGAAGGAAATACATAGGACTCTATTGATTTATGTTCTTAATCTCTGGGGAGTTAAGCCAAAAGAATGGTTTGTTGAAAAAATGTCACAGTAAATTTTTTTCATTGGAGTTTCTTAAAAATTTCATAGATACAGAAGACCACTATGTGCCCTGAAGGAGCAAGCAATAATTTCACTGAAGCAGTAAAATTTAGCAATGCTTTTTGAGAATATGGCACCTCTTATTCCAAACTCATTTGCTCACAAAACCACATCTTCCAAGGAATATCCCACTGAGGTCAAACTTGCACTAGAGAAAATCTTGGCCAGCAGAACTGTGCTATTCCATGTAGTTTCTATCTTCTGACTCAGTAACACATTGAAATAACTTTTATTATGCAACATTTGTACAAAAGCCTAACATCCACACAGAGATGGTAAAATCTGAGGCCAAGTACAGTGACTCCATTTCAGGTCATCATAGAGAGTTACAAATGTAAACCTTGGTGGGATATTTACTGACAGAACTAAGAGGTCCTGACTGCTATGTACTGCCAATGACAAAGGTTAGAGGTTAGCCACTAACAGCAATCTTGAGGATGATGAACAGTACATTGCAGCATGTCACAGTACAGAGAATATGCCAGATGAAAAAGTACCGAGTCAGGCAGACTGCCCCTGAAATAGACCGAAAGATTGCTGAATCTCTTGTGTGCTTTTGGAGTCTTGTACTTCTATCCCAACGCTAACTTCCTAAGCATGGGCTGTTTCCTGTTTTTTCTTATTGTATATTATCAACAGTCATTCAAATTATTAAAATAAATTTAATAGTTTTTATTCTACACACTAACTAGAAATATATATGGATCTAATCTCTCTTAAATTCTAGATACACACAACACGGTCATGTGGACAACTGTTCTCATAATTTACAAAATCACAAGCACTCTGGTCTAGTAAAGGTAAAATTAATAAGAGCACTACTTAAGTGACTTTTTTTTCATTAACTTCACTGTTATGCTTGATTGCAAAACAGAAATCTGATTATAGATATATACCTATCTTTGATAAAATAATTTGTAATTCGATATAAAAGTTTTTAAACTAGCTACTCCTGTCTGACAATATTTCACTAAAATGGAGTACACATTAAAGGTAATTCCTGAGAGGAGGAATACATCAGAATATATTCTAAACATAGCAAGACACTAGTAGCACACTGCCCTAACTGAAAAACTAAGTTAAAAACTTTGTTCAAACTTTGAGTCAAGGACTGTCCAAAAAGAAAATTCAGCTGCAGAGCAGAAAACACAGAATTAATGAAGGCATGGTGGATGGTGGTGGAAACCATTTGCCTTGAATTTCCAGGTGGATTAATACAGGATATAAGCTTCTCCTGAAGTGTTCTTCATTCCCACTGCACAATGGGTACTGCAACATTGGTGCTGACACATCACATAAATTCCTTGGTAAAAGGAATGGTGCTAAAATCACTACATCAGAACACTTTACAAGCTCATCCAAGGTCAGCTCATTTCTTCAGTTTCTCACAGTAGAAAAATATTTGCTTCTTTACTGAAAGGGCAAAAACTAAGCCTAAATCAACTTTTATTTCTACTGAAGAAAAAACTGATCAAATTTCATCCTTGGATATTTACTAACATTCCATAACTGTTTCCTAACAAATATCAACATTTTTTCAATAGTATTTGAAATTCTGGTTGGTGATGAAGACCCAATTTCTTTTCATAAGGAATTTCTGATGCTTGAAAAGGATTAGTCCTTTTATGAGGTATGAAACTTTTGTAAAGGTATGAAAAAGATCATCCTGGCTACATGGGATTTTTTTTTAACGTAGGCTATGTTTGACATCGAGTTTAATTGTGTCACGTAGAGTTTTCTTATGAACACCAGAGTAAGAAAATTCAAGTCTAAATTAGACAGCTACAACTTAGACAAATATTAGACAGGTAAAAGAAGTGTTCTGAATCATGCAAAAAACCCCAAACAAACGAACAAAAAAACAAAACCAAAAAACCACCGCATTTTAAACCCAAAAGATAACAGCTGCAAAACAGATGGAGATGCATCCCATATTTCTTTTCAGTTTTACAAAACACCGCTGAGTAGAATAGAGCTTCACACAATGTAAATGAAGGTAAAAAAATATTCTTCTGCTGTCAAGGAAGAATATAAAGTGAACACAAAAAGACAAATTAGGGAAAACATCTGCAGAAGCAATTTAAATAATTCTATTCATCTGCCAAGGGTTGACTAAACCATAATAGTGCACTTAATTGAGAAGTTCTTCTGCACTATGACTTCTCATGAAACTGCTACTTGGTGAGTCTTCCTGAGTTTCCCACCTACCGTGCCACCCAGTAAATGCCAAAAATATTGACATAGAAGAGATCCTCTTTTACTTACGTTAAAATTAATGAAAGCAGTACTGTATAATATCAGGAAAGCAGTTTTAGTGACAAGACGAAACACAGGAAACAAAAATCAAATGGTGCTAAAACAAAGCATCATTCCCCCACCTCAGCACAACAAAATACTTCTCTTACACTTATTCAGTCAATTCTAAAGCAAAAGATTTCCTGTGATTTAACAAAGTTTCAATTGGTTCAGATAAAAATGAAGGTAGAGGCAAGGCCATCAGTTTAAGAACAAAGGATCCAGTGTGAAATAGCAAGATTCGTGATTCAGCATGTAGACATCTGATTAAACTTGCTGTCAAATAAAAATTTGCTGCAAAGCACAAGCATGAGCAAATGAGAAAACTTACTTCACATTCAGAACTATTGTTTACTACATTTTAATTTCCACTGCAAAATTTATCCTAACCACAGCAGAGAGCTGCTGAATGAAATCATGATAGTAATAAACCCCATCCTCTTCTGTTGTTACCTGTCACTAGCACAGTTATTTGTTGCTGTCCAGTCATGTTGAGGGTTGACCAGGATGCCCCAAGAGAGAAAGACAGAGGTTGGGCTGAGAGTGCCAACCACCAGCTGCAGAGGCTTTTGTGTCTTGTTCCGACCTACATCAGAAACATGTGAAGTTAATTTCTCTCTCCTGCATTATGCAAAGGAAAGTTTTTGCAGTCAGATAATTAAGTAAATGAAAATCTACTTCTCTTCTAAGCTTGAAGGGAAAAGTACAACAGTTCTCTATTTTTCATGGTCACTATTTCTAACATGACTTACAAAACTGGCAATGACTGTGTTCATGGTCACTTTTTCTACCCAATATTCCAGTTAAAACTAGTTTTTGAAAATGATCATTTGGTGGTTTAAGTATGCTTGGTATAAAAATAAGCTTTAGGTAGATGAAATTAAAAACTCTGGCTATCTTGGACTGTATCACAGAAGACATGACAGGGTCCAGGATACCAGAAAGTCTCCATGGAGGTTATAAAAATAGTAATTTCTTGGCAGGTTTCTCAGTAACACTGCAAATATATCTACACATAATAAATATTTTCTAGAGCATTCTTAAGAGTAAAATAAAACCTGTAGAAGTTCTTTTGCTTTTAACTGCAGTCAGATTTGAGTCAGTGTCTGTATCTGCGGGATTTTTCTCTTTCAATTACCGACTACATTGAAATCAGGTTTTGCATGATGCTGAACTTCAGCTTTGCTTTGCATGAAGGAGTACAATTCTTGTGTGGAGAAAGAACTTATTTTAGAGAAAGTTTAAAAGTGAATAGATGGAAAGGAGCAAACGATCTGGAGACTCTATTTTGAACCTGTAGTTTATCAACTGCTACAGGCCCAAGGAGAACCTCTGGTGTTTGAAAGATGATTGACTATAGGAAATCAATGTATTCTTTACATCACATTGCACACTTCAAAAATCTAAGGGATCTGTACGTCCTCAAAATGTACAGATGACCAACATTTCCTGAAACTTTATAAGCCACTGATCTAAAGGGCTTGTTTCTCACTGTTGTGAGCCAGATTTGATGAATTTTCTTCTCATGCCTTTTGAACCCTATTATCTCTTCACTTAACCAACCCCAGAGACAGTCTGATTTGTATTTTCAACCAATACATGTGTGTATATCTAGAAATGTTAACCATGTTGGTTTTTACTTTATGTTGATGATGAATATGTTGCTACAAAGTCTACATTTAAAAACAACATATATACGTTGCATCTGAAAGGTAAATCACTTTCCAAAATCTTTCCAGATGTATTGTGTTACAGCTGGCCAAGAGCAAGAAAATCTTTATCCTAAGCATTACCAGGAGTTAGGAAAAAGAAAATCATCTAAAGATCATAGAATAATTTGGGTTGGAAGGGACCCCTAAGGATCTGCTAGTCCGAGTCCCCTGTCATGAGCAGGGACATCAACTGGATCAGGTTTTTCTGAGCCCTGTCCAACCTGACCTCGAGTTATTCCAGGGATAGGTCATCAATTTATTTTTTGCAACAGTCCAGCCATCCTGAAAGAAGTCTCCATATTAAAGTAAGGAATTCAGAACTAACAATGTTAATGACAAGATTAAGGTCATATAGAAAGACTTTGAAACTGATGAGAATAAAATTCAGATTTCTACTCTGCTGTGTATAGATTCAGCTGGAAATATCACTCTTTCCATAATTTGCATCTGCAAACTTAGTAGTATTGATTTAGAGAGAGACATACAGACACACACTATGATTTTCCAACGAGAAACAAAAGCATTAACACGTCTGTTGATGAAGCAACTCTTAACTGTGGTTTGGGAAGAATAACTTTAATGTCTTTCAACATCAGAAACTAGTATTCTAAATTTCAATTCTCCTTTGTAAGACCTTCACGCAAAAAAACTTTAGGTACATCTTCATGTTTTGAACACCATGTGTGTGGCTACTGACTAGAAATCACTGTCCCACATTTTACCTTTCCATGTATGGAATTTGTGTATCCCAGTCACATGCCTACAGGTAGAAACATCTTTTCAGAGAAACCCAGCAAAAGGTTCTGTTTTCTTTCAAATATTTTAATAAAGAGATGCAAAAATACTAAAATACCTGAACAAGATTTCTTGTTATTTGAAGCACGTGATGGTCTAACTGAAACCAAGTACCGTGGCTCTGCATCTGCAAATGAATGAAAAAGCAATTAGTACAGATGTGCTATTTATTTGAAAAACAGATTAATCTGAAATTAATAAGAAAAAGTCAATTAGTCAGTGAATTCTTTACACTTTATCCAATCTTCATGATCTTTAGGCTGTTTTCTTTAAAATTCATTGAGTTCAAAATTACAAATGCTTCGCTTAAAACCAAGGTTTAGATGTCTATTTTAGTTTGGGGAATTCCTCTTCAGAAATAAGATTTTCCCTTACTCTTCAAGCCAGATGTCAGAGATTTCTGCCCTTAATTATTTAAAGCCAAGCTCTGTTGTCTCTTAAATGCAACATGAGAGAAGTTGTCTTAGGAGATTCCAGCAAGATATTCACAGGCACAATTTGGCTCACTCTAGATCAACTAAGATGATTTTTACTATAGCTTTTAAAAAAAAGATTACTCTACATAGAATTATTATTCTAGTTTAAATACATTTATCTAAGTGTTTAACTATAAGTAAGAGACTGAATTTTCTGTGTCTTTCAGTGTAACAGGCACCTTGAATTCTATCAACTAAAAATAAATCATTCCATTTGCTCTTACACTCAGATTTCTGTAAAGAGAGAGAAAGTAATAGCAGTACCAAAGCTTGCTGTACTACTGAAAAGGTTTTGCCAGTGTGGGGAAAACCCCTCTAATTTAACTTCATTGATTCTATGCACATAATTCACCAGAAACCCATTCACCTGCACCCAATAACCAAGATAAGCATTGGAAACAGCTGTTCAAAGCAGCATGGAAAAAAAGAATTAGTTTAAAAAAGGAACCCCAAAGTGTAAATACCTCTTCATTTACAAAAAATGTTTTTTAATATTTAGAGGGGTACAAAAGTGTGGGACCTGTGTAACCACTTGGACATTTTTTGTATTGAGACTGAAAACTAGAAATAGCAACACTTTAAAATAATTTGGTTTCCCTTTATTTTAAACCTAGTTAACTCCACTTGTGAGACTGTTGTAACTCTCACAAAGTATTGAATAGGATTATCTTAAAGCATGACCTTGGAAGTTCAAGAACTACAAAGCCAGTCTTCAAAACTCTAAAAATTCATGGGTTTATCAGTAAAATGTCCAAGGATTGTGAAAGAAAATTATTAAAATATTTTGTAACAGTTTTTTTGTGCTCCATAAATGGAAAAATTAATTCTGTCTGAAATCTGAAATTACTTGTGTAGCAGTATGGAAACAGATCAACTGCTAAACAAAATATGGCAATAAACAGACTGTTAATGCCTCACTGGACATCTCAGCTACAAAACTGGCAGTTTCCAGAATTCATTAGTTCTAGCAGGTGTTTTTGTTCTGTAACAAAGTGTTCTCTGGGGAAATATTTTGTGTTATATGCTGTTCATTAAGCTTTATTTTGGAGACTTTAACAAATGTTGCCTTAATAAAGAATACAACACATTCCCATTTTCCAGAGAATTCATGGCTCTTCTGACTGTAATACAACCCACAAAAGGAAGTATTTAGGAAAATAGGCTGAGATAGAGGTTCAGAGAGTGCTGTTAGAGTAGAGGCAGGTTTAAAAAGTACTACTTTTTTAGAACCACTGAATTTAAGACAATGCTATGATCATTATAACTGAAATCAGAAAATGAAATTGTTAAACATATCCATCCAATACCTGGGATGCAACAATAAATTTCTGTTCTGTACTTAGGATATATCTTAATTTAGAAATACAATTCCATCATTCCTGAGCAGAACCACCCATGCTACAATATAGATGTTAAGAGTAGAGCAACTGCAATTTAAGTTAAATTCATTCATTTGATGCACGGTATCAAAGCAATATGCATGGACTGGAGGACACATGCCTTGAAATGCTTTTATTCTGGGCAGATATACATTCTATATCCAAGGCACCTGAAATTAAAAAATGCAGAGAGCTTTTTCAATATCATACAATGAACCCTGACTCATTAGAAACGGGAGCTCTTTCTTAGTCTTCCACTGAAATTCAACATTTCTTTTAGTAAGTTCAGAAGACTACTGAGTTTCCACACTGATTCAGTCTTCTTGCTGAGAAATATGACTATCAGTCATCATCACAATGCTGAAATCATCTGATACTACTATGACTCAATTCATTTTCAGGGCGTTAAAACATTGCCTCACCCAACTATTAAATTCTGTCAAGTTACAGGAAATATTTCATGATAATCACTATTCTTTTATGATGCCTATATATTCATAATCCATTCCACAGATCCATGTCTAGAAGAAGCAGGAATCTTGGGGAGAGGTGAGTAACACAGCAAAAGAAAATTAAAATTCTGCAGAATACCAGAACTTAAATAAAACCATAATTTACTTTGCACTAATTAATTTAATGCTTAAGAGATAAATTGCTGAAATAGGAGGTAGGTAGGAAAATGTGACAGTCAGTCATAAAAATACGGATGTTTGACTGGATGTAATTATGATTCACAGAACAGATCAACTATTTACGTGCAAATATATTTAAGAAGAGAATCTTGTTTGAAAAATAAAATTATAGCATCAAATTAGAGCAAACTACACCACAGAGTACAGACAATCCTGTTTGCAACTGAATATTTCTTATTTTCTTTGAACTGTATTTAGCAAGAAAAGGATAGTTACTTAATTACAATCAATGTTGAAATGTCTGGACACAGAAACATTAATCCAACATCTGCCTCCAAAAATCATTTAAACATTAATCGGTACATAACAAAGATACATATGATAAAGATACATCTGTCTCTCATCTGTGAGGAGCCACAATCTCGTAAATGAAGGATCCCTACAAAACAAGGCAAGATTTAACAGGTTAAGTTTGAAATACATTTGCAAATTTGTTATGAAAATCTTAGTGGCTCCTTGATGCCTAACACATACTTGGAGGGCTGCTACTCTAAGACCACTTGTTTGAATCTATTACTGTCTAACCCCCTTTACAGTGGCTAGAACAACAAAGATCTTGGCTAAGAACTCCTTTCAGAACAGAAATAAAGTCCAAATAGTGAGCACCTTCAATTCTTTAGCCACAAAATACTCTAGGAAAACATCCACATGTACCAGAGAAGTGCTCCTCAATAAATCCATGCCTAATTCTTAGTGGTATAATTCCCCAAACATGGGCTATTATATTAGTAAATAAAGTTACTAAAAGAGAAAAGTTTCTATTACCCACCTTAATAGCTTATGAAGACACCCGAATGTAACAAAAATACATGCCACTGTGTCGTAGTTTGACCTGGGGAGGAAAAACTCAAAGGCCTGGCAGGGGGGCCGGGCCAGGGCCCTGTTACCTGCACTGCTGCTGGAAAAGCCAAGAGGGCTCAGTTCCGGATTACCTCCTTCAAAATGTGTGTTCACGGGGCGAACTAACTTCCTTCAATTGGTTTTTCACGCTGTCAATAACCAAACCAGCCTCCAATTGGTCACTATCCACTCCCAGGGGAGTACTCACAGAGAAAACTCCTCTTTGAGTTTTTCCTCTCCAGGTCAAACTACGACACACTGGCATACCAGATTAACGTGAGAGAACACTTACTTCCACATGCCATGGGCTAGGCTATCAAATCAATGGCAGCAAGCAACTAACATGCACTACAGAATACTAGGAAATTTTGCTTTTGTTCAAGCACACTATTCAGGGCCCAGTCAATATGAACTTGAAAGCAAAACAATGTAAGAATGAACTGACCGATGAACTTAGAATAAATCTTAAAACAGTGTTACAAATGTATCGTTAGAATTCATGGACCACTGCATTCAGAAATCAAAACAAAGTATTTTTTGGCTTCAGGCTGCAAGTCCTTCATCTGTACTTAGGGATGACTAAAGACTTACAATGGGATGTTGTTAGAGGGCAAAGTTGGAGGAAGGGGAGGATGGAAAAGTATTGTAGTATAACAATCATGGGAAAAGAGAAGTGGGACAGAGAGGATGGCATGAATGAACCCACTGCCGATCAATGCACTTATCTAGAGGAGAGAGCATCTGCTGGCCTCCAGGTCCCCCTTCCACTAGGCTCAGCTAGCATTAGCAATGAGAACCTGCTTTCTGGTAAGGCAGCAGGAGGCAACATAATGCTGAATTAACATTCACATTACTTGGCATCTTGAAAAGCATGTAGATAATACAGCCGCCAGTTTCTGGTAATTGATCAGATATAAGAAACTGCACAGCAAGATCTTTTAGCTAAGCACTGCTCTAGCACAGATCCCTGAATTACACTTTTTAAAATGTGCTCAAGGTGGTACTAGAACCCTCTCATACATATATATACATAAACACAAAATTCACCCACCACTTACTGGTATTGTTACAAAGCAGGATTGCCAACACAGCCTCCTCTTACACTGTACAATCTTGTACAAGAAAAGGAAAAGCAAAAGCATTGCCCAACTTTGAGCTGGTTTTAGAAACTGAAAGGGAAAATAATTTTGTTCACTCTGTTAAGCAATTGCTGTTCATTCTTACAAAACTTTCCTATCTCCACCCAATTTTTTGGGTTTCTCCAACAGTATCAACAATTTCTAGGAGGCTGGCTTGCAATATTTGTGGCCAAGTTTAAAAAGACTAACACAAATTTCTTAAGCAAATACTCTTTCTTTATGAGTCAGGAAGACCAAGAAAATTAAGATAAAGGTTTAAGTGAAGCGCAGAGGTTTTGGATGGGTCCATTCACATTTTTATTAGTCTAGCTGAATTAACATCTTGATATCTATTGACACTGTCTGAACAGCTTTCACAACCAATACTAATGCTGTTTACTGTCATGTGAGTACATAAAGTACACTCAGCACAAACCACACATGGAGTCCTGAAACACAGGTATAATGCTTGGTAACAAACTTTGCTGCTGCCTTGTCGTTGTCATTGACATTTCAGTATGATTCAGATCTATCTACTAGTGCACGAAGCTGCTCAGGACAGCAGAAATTCATTACAAGTTCAGGAAATCCAACAGAATCCTTTTCTCTTTGTGCATGCCCTCTGCAGGCAGATCCAAATTTATTAATAATGTTATGCAATTGCTGCCTCAGTTACTATATCATCTGCAAAACAATGGGAAAACAGATATTTTAAGGTAAGAACTACTGCAGTGAAGTGCTGAATATTTTAATGGATGAAATATAGGCGAATGTCACACGTTGTACAGCCATATATCTCTCCTGAAAATCCTAGGAAATGTCATGTCCTTAATAATTTCTTTAAAAATATATCCATCTATAGATATGTAATTTTATAAATTAATACAGCTGCTGACTTCAAGCTTCCTCTTAACAGGATCATAAGAGGTGTGTGACCCAACAGAAAAGCTGACAATAAATTTCATATTAATCTACAATGACTGGGTTGGAAAAATGGAATTTGTGGGCCTTAGAAATATATATAGTTGTGTATATTGTGTCATCTTCCATATTCCAGTTCTAACTGGGGACAATTATCCAAAGAGAATATCAGTTATGCTGCTCCCATTAACAAAACCAGGGCTAAATGCAGAGCTAAATCAAGGAAATGTAGAAATGTCTGCAAGGCACTTCATTCTACCTTGTGGACCCATACTCTGTTAGAAAGGAGAAATTATATTTTAAAGGACTGATGCATTTTAGGAAGGGAATAATGATTTATACGTGAAGTCTGTGTGCTTTCCTGCATTGGTCTAACACCTAAATGAATGCTTTTTTTTTTTTTTTGAGTAGGGTCTACAGCTGATTGTGTATCTGTACAATTTTTCCTTTAAAATTTTAAAAGAAAAAACAATTTTAATACTACCAGAACAAGATCCACTTTCATGGATCTTCCATTCTCCTGGATCTAATCTCTCTCCCAGGGGATTATATTCCACAGTGTTGTTACTTAATGAATTAGAAAAACATACCTTTCAGAGAGTTACAAATGCCCTTAAATGCCCATTTCTAATCTCTATCTTTCAGCTACAAAACAATTTAGGGTTGTGATCATAGTCCCTAAATTGACTGGGGAAGGTTTCTCTTTCCATGAACCACTAAAACTGACAAGAAAGGAGGAACCATTCAATTGTATTAATCTTGGTCTGAGTAGAACACTGTGAATTTTCATATTCAGGAACCACTTCCTCCACATCCTGTTCAATAAAAGCCTCACCTACAACTGTTCAGGGAAGCCTGTAAACCCACCTGCTTTCTGTAAAATTCAGATAAGTCAAAGCATGAGAGGACCAAAACAGAGTTCTCGGAGCAAAAATGAATGTTTTTTGTATAAACCTAGTTGTTTTGACTGTGAAAAAATGTGTGGAACACACAAGACCATTTTCAGAGCGTGCAGTGGCACTTGGATAACTAGAGTATCTAGAACATAGGATAGACAACTTTCAGTGTGAATTTAAAAAGTACATTGCTTTTATATGAAGATAACATACTAGGCCAACTTCATCACATACGAGATGTACTAGGAGTACAAAGGTAATCTGAGATTTTTCAACAATAGGGTCTAGGGGGTTTATATCTTTGGCCTATTTCTTGAGAGTATTTTTATTGTCCCTCTACAACACTTCGCTTTTCCTAAAATCAATATAAAGTGTATACTAGAGCTCAGGTCTTTGGCTGCCACAATAAAATTTAATCATTGTTCCTAGAATTAAGAACCATTCTGCAACGTTTCCAGTTTCTGCCAGCAACTGATCCCTAAATATGGCAGGGAGGAGGGAGTGTGCTAGCAATCATCTCTGTCTTCATTTCTGCCACACAAGTCAGTCTAAAGTAGAGCCAAAAGCACAACTGATGTTTATTGCTTTAGCTCATGTTCCATACACATTTGGAAAGCAGAGTCAAAGCTGCAGTTTAACGTTGTGTTTAATATTTGTGAAATGAAAAAGATTATGCACTCTTTGCTTCCAATAAACAAGTCCCCAAGGCATACAATCTAACTCTAAATCTCTCAACTAAAAGCCACAGCTCCAATAAACATACTGGTAATTGCATTAAATAAATGTTTGCAACTTGAAGTACATATTGCTGATAACTTCTTTTACTCCTGTCTTTTCAAAGATGACATTTTCTGAAGATTAGAAATGCTTGTCTTTCTATCTATATTATGTTGCATTTTGCATGTTTAGTTACTGGACATTCAGAAGCCACAAGCACAGATTTATTGTCACAAGGAAACTGACAACTTCTATTAGCATGAGAGGTAAAATTTTGACTTTATTCCCCTTTGAAATAATCATAAAGGAAGAGTATTCCTCAACATTTGTGTTTTTCCCTCTCCAGACACCCTACAGCAAATGGATATGCATGTGGTCAGCACTCTGATGTGCTGTAGAACTGAAGAAAGTGACCTAGCTTCCAGCCATTAACTGTTTTGGTTAAAGCTACAAAATATCAATATACCTGAAATTCCAGGTGACCTAGAGCTTTCTGTTTTCAGTTTCACAAAAGATTAGGTATAAAAACATCTATTAAAAAGGTAGTGCAAATGTAACTTTTGAATCAGTTCACTAAGAATGATGTACAGGATTTTCTTTAGTATACTGTGCATTGTTATGCCTAATGCACAGTATACTACAGAAAATCCTGTACATCATTCTTAGTGAACTGATTCAAAAGTTACACAGAGGGTGAATCAGGTAAACCAGACCCAGATTAAGTGATGGTTGTGAAGTCAAACACTGCATTGGTGACAGAATTACAAAGAGATCCCAGGAGTACAAATTCATGAAAAGGAAACTTGACCTTTGCAACAGTGATCCTGTCAGTCTCTAATATCTTAATTATTCCCTGTCTAACATTTTATTTTTTCAGTTTTTATTCTGCAGTTTTCAGTGCAGAGCAGACACCCACAATGGCCTTTGACCACATCAAAAATACGGCAATTATTACTCCTATGCTCATACATCCTTTTTTCCCTTGTTTTACACAAAGTTGACCACCATTACAATCATGAGGGTAAATTGATTCATTTCAGGCTAGAAAAGCTTAAAGAAATCAATAGGAAAATTCTTAGGGATTTAAGAGATTTCTCAAGAGGTCAAATCCTGATAAATCCACGTTTTAATAATTTATTCTTCCCTCTCCCCATTCCAGATAACAGGATATAGCATTCTTGACACGGTTTAACCTCTTCCATAAAACAGCTTGTGGAATTCTGTCAGTAACGTCTAACATGGAAGTTAGAGGCTAATCTGTAACATGTAATACTGGAGTAGATCCCAACAAGAAGAGGCATCATTTTGACATGAAATTTTCTGTCACAAGGAATCAACCACACGATCCTCAAGACTGCTTCACTGCTTGATCTATTATTTGTTAAAAGCATGTACATTTCCCTCGTATTCTACTTCATAGCTGTATCTTTAGGCTAACCATCCCATTTGATCTGTGATGTGTTCTAGTACTGTCTCACAGCAAAATGAAAATCCCCAAAACAAATACCAGTAAGCAAACTTTTCCAAACAACAAGAACTAGTTGTTCTCCTGGAAGGATCTGCTAATTCCACTTTCCACTGAAATTCTTGACAGCTACATTAAGCAAACACAAATAAACCCTGAGCAACATCCCAATAAAACAAAAAATTAGGCAAACAAAAGGTTCATATTCTCCTCAGTCTCTTCCCATAATTCATTACAACAACAGCATGCAAAGCAAAGATGTCTTACCAAGTTCTGTTATGTAGTTTTTTCCTTCTGAAGGTAAAGGAATGTACTGATTAGAAAATAAGTTGCTCCCATAACCCAGGACAAAACCTTCTAGCTTGGTGCTTTGACTTGGTCGAAGATACCTCATACAAACAGTATCATCTGTTGCATTGATCTGAACCTTCAGACTCTGCCTTTTCACTGGGGAAAGAATGAAAAAGAGGAGATCAGAATGCATTATCTTGCCATCACATGTTCAATAATGGGACATGACAATATAACGATATAGGGCTGTTTAATTTGTTAATAGTATGCAACTGAAAAATTTCTTATAGGTGATGTCTCCTGGAAACACAATGTATTTAAAAAAGTGAACTAACAGTCATGTAAAATAGTGATTGCCAACATGACTGTTTTTCCACTAGTTTAGCATTATCATTTGCTTTTACATCTACAATTGCAGAAGTAAAACCATGCATGAACTAAGTGGAAAAAATGCAAGTATTTTTTCCTTTAAATGCAAGAGTTATAGTAGTATTAGCCATATGTAAGACTCATAGGAGAAAAATGTACAAGTTTTTGGTTTGAGTTTTTTTGTTTCTTAGTAGAAAATATGAAGTTGTAAAATTAAATTAATCAGTTAATCACACTCAAAAATGATGGTAGAGGATAAATAGTAACGAGATCCACATAAATCTTCTACGATTTTTTTTCCCTATGTTGGGCTGGAAATGTAATTTTGCATTTGGAATTACACCAGGACACCTAACTAACATAAATACTTTACTCAAAACTACGAAGAAACTATTTTTAAACACTCATTTTTATGCTTTCCAGGGGAACAGCACATAAAGTAAGAAACATCTTGTATATCCATCTGCAAAAATTTAACTTGTAGCAATAGAGAATGACTTCACAACACAGTAACTAACTTTTTAGCCACAAGTTGGCGTTTTGGCTTCTTCTTGGTGGGGTAAGGGAGGATTGTCTTTTCCTTTTCCTTCCTTGGTATGTACAATTTTAATACTCCCTTGTTACTGTTAGGCCTATCATATTTTCAGAACTGTTGAATTGTTGGCTTTTCCCCAAACTTACAACACCACCACTGGACTAGCACATTTTGGGTGGTTGTTTCTCTCCTCATTCTCAAAATATAAATTTTTAACCCCAGAAGATTTTCAGGCATCTGTCCAATCACGAGGGCTGAAATTAACTTATCAGGAAAAGACCAGAACTTTGCAGATAATAATTTCACTTCAGGAACTAAATCCTGTAGAAAAACTGTGATATAAATTATGAATAATATATCATTGAAAAATAGGGTAGAGCGATACTAAACTTCTCTTTCTTTTCTTTCTTTCTTTCTCTTTCTTTCTTTCTCTCTTTCTCTCTCTCTTTCTCTCTTTCTTTCTCTCTCTCTTTTTTTTCCTCTCTCTCTCCTTCTCTGTCTCTCCTTCTCTCTCTGTCTCTCAGTAATTGCAGACTAATATTTGAAGTTTCTGTAGACAAGTAGATACTGATTCTCTGGTATCACCCCAGCACACCCTGGTTTTTTTTTGAGAAATTCTAATGACTAGAGTTGCCAAGAGACCAAAACCCTCACTTTGTTTTAGTAGATGATTTGAGCATCTGCAGTTGTCTGCACACAGAATGTAAAGCCTTAAGCCAACACTTTATGCCTCTTCCCTTTA
Organism: Rhabdornis inornatus; assembly: GCA_013397075.1. Taxonomy (NCBI): domain Eukaryota; kingdom Metazoa; phylum Chordata; class Aves; order Passeriformes; family Rhabdornithidae; genus Rhabdornis; species Rhabdornis inornatus. The sequence continues at coordinate 2,470,783 of VWZS01005849.1, read as the reverse complement.
CAGAAAGAAGCGTACAAGTAAAATTGATGGAAAACATCTGCCTCCCTTCCTTTATCTAAAGACTGATCAAGAAAAATCATTCAGCCAGGAAACTGTCACAATTTTCCGAAGGCGACTCTGCCAGGTTCCAGAAGAGTGCAAGGCTTCTAGAAAACTCAGTTCTCTGGCATTTTCAGCAGTGCAATACCTTCACAGGGAAAAGGGAGGCAGTTGCTTCTAATCTCCATGACATCCTAGCTCATTTATTTTCAGTACACAAGACTGCTGAGGATGTGCAATTCTGAATGTTGATAGAGCTCCAGGTAGCACAAATCAGGAAGAAAACACAACACACTTCGAATATCTCTAATGGGCTTCATGAAGACACTTAGTAAAATCTGGTAACAAAGTTTAGGATGATTATCTGACTGATTGTTTAAATTAAAGATTCTTCAAAACCCATTAAGCATGATTGAAATGATAGTCTCCTGGTCTCTATTGAGTATTCATGTCTAAGAATAAAATAAGACTTACAGAACTTAATTCAAATATGGTAATTTGATTTCCATAATAAATTTCTTAATCAGTCTCAAACATGAATTTACAAAAAAAAGAAAAAAATTAATGAAGATCTATTTAGTTTTAAATTAACAATAATTTAAAGCATGTTTCCCCACAATTTTATCTACATATCTCTCAGTTATACTTTACATCAATTTGAAGACTTAATTCTATATCAAGATTATATTCATCTGGGTCTGATTTCGGTTAGATGGATACCATTGTTTATTCATAAGCAGTCAGTTATAGTGACAAAGACTCTTGATTTTATTAAAGCCTTAAAATTCTCAGTGAGTTTTCTGCAATTAAAAAGCTTAAATGAGATCCCAAAACAGTAGTAGCTTTGAGATAAGACCCTGTAGACCTCTTTTTTTCTATCTAGCATATCAAAACCACCAAGAGAGCTTTTAAAATCTAGAGGAAATAAAAAGCAATAATGTACTTTTTTAAAAAAAGAGAATAAGGCAAGAAAGAAGAAAAGGAAAATTCACCTGAAATTTAAAAAAAAGAATTCTTGTCCTCACCACCCTGTCTTGACAGGGCAGGTGATTTTTCACTAATTTACTTTTAAGTACAGTGATGGCCTTGATGGCAAAAATTATTACAGAGTCTCTGTACAGTTTAGGAAAAAAAAAATTTAGAAAAAATTATTTAGATTGGAAAAGACCATCAAGATCGTCTAGTTCAACCATAAACCCAGAACTGCCAAGTCCACCACTAAACCATGTCCCCAAGTGCCCTATCTACACAACTTTTAAATACCTCCAGGGCACGGTCAGTTTGTTCCAATGTTTCGTGACCCTTTTGGGGAAGATATTTTTTCCTAGTATCCAATCTAAAGCTCCCCTGGCACAACTTGAGGCCATTTGCCCTTGTCCTGTCACTTTTTACTTGGGAGAAGAGGCTGGCCCCTACACTCTCTTTTCAGCAGTTGTAGAGAGAAATAAGATGTCCCCTGAGCCTCCTTTTCTCCAGCTCCCTTAGCTCCTCCGCGTAAGATTTTTGCTCCAGTCCCTTCACCAGCTTTGTGGCTCTTTGTGGACATGCTTCAGCTCCTCAATACCTTTCTTGTAGAGAGGGACCCAAAATTTAATATAGAATTTAGAGTGCAGCCCTACCAGTGCCAAGTGCAGCGCGGTGACCACTTCCCTGGTTCTGCTTGGCACACTATTGCTGATAAAGGCTGGGCTTCCATTGGGCTCTTGGCCACCTGGGTACACCCTGGCTCATGTTCAGCTGCTGGTGACCAGCACACCCAAGTCCTTTCTCATCAGGCAGCTTTGGGTTGTCATGAGCCAGGTGCAGGATGCTGCGTTTGGTCTTGTTCAAGGTACACAACATCCACAACCTTTCCCTCATCCAGTAAGTGACCTTGTTATAAGAGATCAGATTAGGCAAGAAGGACTTGTCTTTCCTAAGGCCTGACCCAAAGAGCAGCAAAGAGCAAGGCAGACAAATCTCCTTCTTTACTTTAACTTAGCTGCGTGTTTTTCAGGGAAAATAACCACTAAAGCAACAACACAGATACCACACTTCATATGACTAAACCACATTCCTATTCATGGGCTTTGTGCATTCCAGAATCAGAGAAAATGAGGGATGAATATTAACTGCTAAAACAATAAATGACCAGTCTCTGGAAGCGTATGCACAGAAGTGGAGCAACCAAGGACAAGGAGAGCTCAATCCTACGTGCTGCACAGACACTGCTAAGAGAGGGCCAGCCTGCAGCAATGCATATATAAATGATATATAAATTATCTTGGTAAATAGGGACTGCCCCCAGGAGCATATTAGTAATATAGATTTCACTTGTGTTGATCTCACAGCGTTTTGAACAATTAACCAGGAAAGCATTCTTATTCTGAGTAATATGTCTCTTTTATTTATCACTCAGATATACGTTCATTAAATATGATTGAATGGACATGGGAATTCATAGGAACTTAACTGTTATGATACAGTGATAAGAATCTATTTGATTTTGAAAAATTTTTTTTTTTGTCGTATTAGGATTTCAGGAGACCTTTTTTCCCTGCATCACCCTGATGAAAGACGCGAATGATAAACTAGATGCTCTCTAATTCAGTATTAATTTGTGCCAGTTTTCGGCATTTGTTAGTGAAACTCTGGTCTTAAGCATTTGCATTTGTAATGTAATTCTTTTATATTGAGGCCATTTCCAAATGGAAGATTTTGAGATCTATAGCTACCTCTGAAACACAATCTTTCCCTCCATGCTTGCCAACAGAAATTCCACACTGATCTGCAAGTATTCTCTTCAACAAAAGTCAGCTGATGGCCAAGATCAGCAGGAGAAACTGTGCAAAGCACATCTGAAGTAAAAGCACGATGTTGAGTGCATCAGAGCACTTGGGAGTGCTGGAATCACTCGAAGGAAAGGAGTCTGCCGATACTGGGAGAGAATGAAAAACAGCTTGATGAACCAGCTGCATCACAGGAGAACAGGTCACCACCACTCTTCAGAAAGAAGAAAATAGCTACCAATGGCCTGAAGCATTCAGCTGGAAGCACCATAGTTTGGCTAGTTGGAATGTATAGGCAACAGGAGACAAAAGCAAGAAAATACTGTAACTTTTAATAGTTCAGACATTACCTTCACTCATATCAGGAATCTACTGCACTCTTTAAGTGGGCATGATCTCTTGTGATCAAATACAGTCCTATATTTTGTTTTTATCCACAGAGTGAGGATCCTCAAACTCTGCCCTACAAAACTAGAGGGTGAAATACATCTGTAGCATATTACAGTAAATTTGGCTTTGTTGCCAGAATTCCTTTTGCCTTACGTTGAAACTGTTTATTTTCCACCATTTCAAAGATTTTAAGGGGCATGAAGGCAAGACCCAGCACTGCCTCCCAGAGTGCTAGACAAATGAAGTGTGCCTTATGAAAATATATTAGCACCATCTATTTGTAAGCACTACCTCACTTATTCAAATAATTCACAGCAGTGCTTTGATTTTTCCAGATCTGGTGTCATAGTACCACCAGGCTAGTTTTCAATGATAATCTAAAACTATTAAACTTTTCTTTTCTGCTCTTTTATATTTTTGTACATATTTTGGCTGCCAAACATGGAGAAATATTGGTTGTTTGGCTGCAACCCAAATATATCTTTAAAAAGGGAAACATTTAAAAATAGTTCTGTTTCTATGTACTACAATAAACAAGACGCACTTCTAAAGCAGCCACAACCACAGAATCTAAGTCTAAATAATTTAGGGTGGAAGGAAGGAACTTCTCTAATTCATCTAGTTCAAGTCCTGGCTGAAAGCAGACCTCAAGTTGCTCAGCGCCACATCCAGCTGAATCTTGAACACCTCTGAGGACACAGATTCCATAACATCTCTGGGATACTCTGTTTCAGTGCTTAGCATATTTCTGTTTTAAAAAAAGTCCTAATATCCAACTGGAATTTCCCACATTCCAGTTTGTGCCCAGTGCCTCTTGCCAAATTACTCTGCACTCCTGCCTAAAATCTGTCTTTTTATCCTCCAGTCAGGTAGCTGAGGACAACATCTGATCCCTTCTCATGACAGATTACATCAAACACTAAGGTTCCTGGCCATGAAACGCACATTCAGAAATACTCTGAATGATGAAAGTATGAAGAGAGCAACCAAGACTACCTTTGTAGGGGAGGGTGAGATAACAGCCTTGCATGTAGTTTTATCATTTGCAAATGAAGCTCCCCAATCATTTTATTCAAAGTATTATTATGCCTACACAAGTCTAACGTTGCTTCAGAAGAACAGGCTGTCAACATGCAGCAGTTAACTGTGCAAAACACAAACAAGCATGTATATCAACAAAAACCTAGCTCTTAAGCTCTCAACTTAGACTCTCAAACTACTTTCATTTCAAAGAGGACAACTTCTCTTAGGTGTATCAACATTCTTAACAGAATGCACAAAGCAAATAAAATAGTATACACTGTCATTCCTTCCATATTTCTTTCGTATATGGGGTCATTTTAGTAATCTAAATGATACAGAAATTCACTACTAAAGGAGTATGAGTAACTGAAATATGGAGTAGGGAAACTCCTCAATACTGGTGTTCAGCTGAAGGTAGTGACCTGAAAGGAAGAGATGCCCTGTGAGGGCCCAGAGTCAGCCCCATCCCTTCCTGTGTCCTTTCTCACAGCACTCTTTCAAGGTTACTGACACCTTTTCCTCCAGTTGCTGTGCACATTTAGTTTTACTAACGCTAATCAGAAATATGCTGCTCTTCAATGTTATAAACTAAATAGATACTTCTGAAAGAGAATTGTTGGAGCATTCATATTACAAAATTACAAGGTTTTAAAACTTATTTTGCCAATTCCTCTCTAGAGATTACTACAGTTCAGAACTGAGTTAATAAACTGTAGTCATTAGTACTTTAGGATCAGTTAGGCCAATACAGAGGTAAAGATGTAGTTATTAGGAATTCTAGCTTCTATGTAACTACATAAATCATTGTACAAAGGAAATTTTTTGCTCATATGTTGCTATCTGTTTTGCCTGTTTTCAGGTCATTTGAGAACTTCACTGAAGTTCCACTTCCATCTTTATCACTATCTCCTTCACAATGCTCCTTAAACATGCTGGTTGAAAAATATTTTTTATTTGACTTAGTAAAGTATTATTTTTAGGGTGCAAAACTGAAAACAGTCTGGATTTAAACTTGGGATCCCATTTCAGTGGTCCAAGCCCCAATCCCAGCTTACATTCTGCAGGTCATTTTTCATTATTTATTAAAATAGGAAACAAAACTGAAGACAAGAAAGAAAACTGTTGTTTGAAAATAACCAGGCCTGCAGCTCTCATGGAAAAGGGAACAGGAGTTATACTTCTGAAAACTTCTTTGGTATGATTTACAACAACCTGACCCTGGCTCCTCTTGTGGGATTCTGTTTAAGTTTTATTTTAAACCTTAGAAAATTCAGCTCCTTTATATGTCCAGTTAGTAAACTTAGTTTGATGTTTGACAGCAGAAATTTATAAAATTCAACATTGAACAATTCAACATTTTTGGAGGATAGGGACAAAACCAAGTCCATTCATTATTTTCAAAGCCTAACGTCCTTTGAAACTCTTTCAAGTTAAATAATTTTTGATAGATAATACTTTAAAAATAAACAGCACACAAATTTAAAAGACAAGACAAAAACCACTTGGTAATAAAACAGCCTGAAACCCTTATTTCAATTTAGATTATGGATCACTCATTTGTAGTAGGATAAAGCTTAATCTGATGTCTTTAGGTTGTCCAGGGCCCTGTTCCCCTGGCTTTGCTCTCAAAGCTCCTTATTTGCTGTTGTTATATCCAGACTGGCCTGGTATGTATTTTTCTGGATGTAATTTCACCTGGACAGAGCTGATGAGACAGTGACTGCATCTTGCCCAGAAGAACTGTCTTTCCAATTCTGGCTTCTTCTCCTGCCCAAGGAAACAAGTCCAAGGCAACTCCACCCACGCTGGGCCATGAAGAAAACTGTGTCCTGGCCAAAGAACCTGACAGATTCTGCATAAATATATTCAATAAAGGCAAGCAGAAGACTGTGAGGAACAAGGAGAGTCTCAAAAATTTTCTAGGTCTAACTCTCCTTTTTTAAGCCTTTAAAGAGCATCAGCCACTGCAAACACCAAAAGAAAAATGTGGTCTTTGAAGATGGCCTCATACAAGTTGGTCATATTTTAGAGCTGATCAGCTGAATAAAATCAGGGACTTTCTTTAACAACCTCTCCTCAGTACGAAAAGCTCAACAAAATACTAAGAAGTTGAGCAGATGAAGAGTTCAAATGTTGTTGGACTGGCTCTGCCCATAAACTTCAAATGTATTGAAGCAATTGGTATTAAAGACCACAGACCTTAATGCAGGAAGTTTCTTATAACTCTGTTTAGCAGCAGGCAGTGCACGATCACTGCCATTACCTACTCAGTGGCAGGCAATGTTTGGCATCACCACTTCCTTAAGCCACCTTTCATTTACAAATATCAGTGCATTTTTGAAGAATCCAAAATCGAAGGCACAATAAAAAAACACTATCTGGAACTGCAGTCACCTTTGTCAGAAGAGTGAGAACACTACACTTTACAATCCAGGATGTTAGTGTTTTGTACTGAGTACACAGATAATCTGGTACATGGATTACTGTGTACTCAGATTGTAGTGAGAGACTCATTCCCTACAGCCAATTTAGAGTCTGTTCCTTACATGTGATCACCATTTATTACACCATAACGCACTTTTTTTTTTCACTCTGTGACTACTCATCCTGGCATCTTTTGAGACATTTTGGGAGAAATCATTCAGAAGAAAAAAACAAAATAACAAACAGCAAGAAAATATAAATTCTACTGTGTTATAATAAGGCAGCTCCAAATCAACTGTTAAAAAAACCTCAAGCAGTAATAAATTGAAATGTGCATGTTTATCTGTGTTAATAGAACAAAACAGGTCGTCAAATACTGAAGTCGTCTTCTGTGACAAATATTACCTTATTTGCCATAATGCAAGGAATTGAAAGAGCAAGACTTTAGCTCAGTATTCTGTAACATTGGCTTAGGTGATTTCAAAGCTAACTTTGTTCCACTTCCTTCTCTGATTCAGCACATAACCATATTTTTTAGGAACAAAACTGCTTAAAGACAGTAGTATTTAGACAGCTAGGAGGATTTACAAGCTGTAGTAACAGAATGAATTTGAAACCAGCATGTACTTTGACCCTTTAGTTTGAAATTAATCTATAAGTCTCAGAATCCACAACATATCTACATTTGAAACATATCTATAGCTATGTTTCAAAATTGTTACCTTCTCTATTTTAAATCTGAAGAGATGGATCCCAGTCCTTTTATGCACTAGTTCCCACATCTAAAAAGGTTTCTTATCACTAGTGGATGATAACATGAGCACTACAAAACAGACCACCTTGCTAAATCCAGCAAAAAAAATCAAATTCAATGACTAGGTACAGAGTATATTAGTCAGGAAAGAAGCCTGAGAAAACAGGAGTCATTGACCTTAGCATTGTTCTTGAGCACCATCCAGTGTAACTCCTATACTCATTTCAATGAGGGAGAATGTTTTGTGCTTTGTGTACACTTGGGAAAGAACTTGGGTTGGAGAAACAGAAGCAGATGAGTTGTCCATAATGACCTGCTTTGAAATTGAAGGAAAACAAACTAGATGGAGACAACCTTCAGAAACAGGTGACACACTGTTTATAAGTCCCTCCCCCCATGCTGGGTATAATGAAGCAAGAGTCTTTAAAATAATATGCAAAAAAAGGTGGAAATGGAACGGGATTATTCTTTTTCTGAAGTCACAATGGTTTTCCACTTCCAGCATTGCAACCCACACATGATCACACAAAATAACTGTGTTCTCTGCTCAAAATAACACCCAAGACATACAGGACGTCAAACACAGAAAGGATTAATAGCTCTGAATGGCACTTGGCAAAGATGCTTGCAATATTCTGTGTTAACTTTGGAATAAATTCCCCACTTTTTAGAAGCAGACAGATGATAAAGCAATTAAATATCTGAAGCACACACACAAATTCTTAGGCGGTGTTGTATATCAAATGCTAAACTCAGAAAGAGTAAAAAAACTTTGTCAGTAACAAAAGCAGTAGTGAAATATGAAATTCTACTGCACTTTGACAACTATGATTTGGGCTTGTCAATGGAGCCAAGTCTGTCAACAAAGCTTTTAGCCAGTTACTTCCCTTCGGTTTAGAAAGCTGTAGACACAAACAAACAAACAAACAAAATGTAAATTTTAAAAAATTGCCCTATGTTTCCAAAAGAGCACTCAAGATAAAGTGGTTTCATTTATGTTCCTGGTCTCCAAACTGAACGTTCTCACACATGTCTATGACACTTGCTGGATAGAGCCCAGTCCTATAAGGATTGATTCCAACTGCGCATAGTTTTTCCAGCTGGAAAATGTATCTCATCTTGCACCGTTAGATGAGACAGATCTCAAGACTGATGACCTGGCTTCTTAATACTACTCTAAAATATACCCAACTAAAACCCCAACAGATTAAAAAAAATCAGAGGTGATCCTTTTAATCTTCTTCTATATTGTTCCACATTCTGAGTTTGCAGAGATCAAAGGAATGATTCTAGAGTTCAAACACATCCAGAGAAAAGAAGCAACAAATTGCCAGTACATCTTCAATTTTAAAAAGTACTAATAAATACTGCATAAGTTTAGAATGTATTATTGAATACCTAGATTTGACTGAAATTCTTTTTCAGTTCTATGAACATTGTGAAGCAGAAGCATTGTTAACTCATCCTAAGAAGACTAAAATATGGAGTAAATGGTTCTAAATCAGTGGGTTACAGAAAATAATGGACACCAAGCCTGGTAAGTATACAACATGTAAAATAAAAGCTGTGATTAGGTGAGTACTAAGATAAGACAAATACTTATTTTTGACACTGAAGGTGCTTTCATCTTTTCTCCCACATATTTCCCTTCCTACCCAGGACATGGCACAGAGTTTATGTTCTCTGACTGTATTTACAAATTCCTTGTCTGTTACATCACCTGCTCCATTTTCACCATTTTATCTACAGAGATGAAAAAAAGCTGCAGGAAGTAATCTCTCTTTCCAACCTATCTTTCTATGTCTATACTTACTTTTTTAAAAATAAATTCTCTAGCTGGTATTTCATTGAAAGAAAAATGCCAATAAAGAATACTGCCAGCTACACAAAAGCAAGGCTTATGAAAATTTCGGGGTGAGATAGGGGCATGTACATCTATGCACAAAACCATCAGCTAAGCAATCTTTGTAGGCCTGACTTTGCATTTTCACTTGTACTTCTCTCAGGCATTTATCCAAATGCTCATGGAGAATTTATGGTATGTAAGAAGCTGCGTCTCTCTCATTACTGATCTTGTAACCCAGTGTGCAGTAGATTACATTAATTCCCAAGGAATGCTCTCTGACTTAAGAGTGTATTAAGCACATAAATAATGCTTCACAACTTCAGAGTTTTTAAATGAGATGGTCTTCTCTGTGCCAGTTTTTTTTTTTGACAACTGACAAGTGTTTTAATACCACAAAAACAAATTATTGGAAAAAAATCCAGAAGGGCCAGGTCATGGAAAAAATTATTCACAATGCCTGAAGTTTCAACAGTGCATAAATGAGATTATCTATTCCCTATATGTAACTTCTCTACGTCCTTAATGCTATGAGCAACCTCACGTTGCCTTCAAATAAGTATAATAATAGCATATGATCTCCCTTGCTAATTGCTGAAAGTATTTCTGGGTGGAAAGGGAACACAATAAACATGTTAGTTACATTACTGAGAAGCTGCTTTCTAAGAATTCATGGCTGTACATTGACAACATACTAATGCTTTTATCAATTGCTATTTGACCATGTTACCAAAACTGTGAGAGTACAGCAGATTGATGAAAGTGTGAAAGAGTAAAACAAATAATTTTTGATGTAATGCATTTACCAAAAATGAGCAAGGTCCCACACTGCCTTTTGTGTGTGCACCTGCATGCCTCAGTGTACTACAGAGTCTGTGTGAAATCACACTCACGATTTGCTTACTTGTGTGCAAGTTGAGTACAGATTTTCCATTGAAGCAAAAATCCCCAAATCTGCCAGCAATTAAAAAGAAGTTGTTCAGCTAAAATCAATTGCATAATTAGTATTTTAGTATTTTGAAAAAAAAATCTTATTTATGTTTATACAGACTTGATTAACAAAGGACATAAATTAACTCCTACTCCATAATACCAACTGAGTCACATCAGATGTATCAGCTGCTAAGGAGCACTGAACAACCAACACAAGCAAGAAGACATATCTATTAGAATTGTCAGTTTTTGTGTTCCTTGTAACTAAACCAAACAGCAGGAAGGAATGCTGAAGAGATGCAGTATTGGTGCTTGTCAGATCATAGTTAAGAGCTGGTCCCCATCTGTAAGGCAGCAAATGACAAGCTGTCACTGTGAAGCAATTTCATAGTCATGTTCACACAATAAATGTCTCTTAATTAGCTTTATGATAAAATAAGGAGATCTCTTGATTCAAGCTGAATATGAAACCTTACCACTTTTACCTGAGTCAGTTCTTCATCAAACTAAGGAAATTCATGGTTCTTAAGCCTGACAGCAGCCATTTCCCTGACTGTGAAACAAGCTGCACACTGTGCTATAAATAAAAACTCTGCCCTGCCATTTAATCCAACTCCTTTAGTTTGTGTGAGCCACAGAATAGAACTCTGCCAAAATATTCAGGTCAGACAGTAGAGCTTTCTTTCTATTATTTGTATCCCAAAATTCAATTTCTTACCAACTTTCAGACTCTTGCACCCATGCCTTTGTTTTTGGTGTGTTTGTGCACGTTGTACAGACACACTGAGATTTCAAAAGAAAAGTGATAAGCGATAAGTTCTGAAAGTCTTGTAATTTTCTCAGTGTGCATTCTTCTTGTTCATGTATAGGCTTGAACTGTGGTAATGAGGTAATATAAACTGCGAGAAAATATTTTAACTTCGAAGTCAGAAAACTATCTTCTGGGACATTTCAAGTGTACATATTTATATTTTTGAACCAACCATAATTCTATGTGTTCTGAAATTATTCCAGACTTTTACATCACAGAAAGAAAAATTAAAGTGAATAATTAATATAAAGCAGATATTGCAAGCAGCTGACAAAAGAAGAAATGTCTTTTCCAAATGTGAGTTTAAAAATAATGTTATCCCACATACACTGTTGGTCCTTTAAAATTGGCCTGGTTCCCAAAGTATTAATTATGTAAACTCATATCAAGCACTCTGTGGCCATTTATAGATTCAAAAACTAATGCCACAACTGCAGGTGATTGGAAAGAATCTTTTCCCACTCTATTGAATTGTGCTATTCCTGAGCAGATTCTAAGAATAATGCAAAACCTTAGAACTATATAAAAATGCTGAAATAGCCCTAAAAAATAATTCCCTCATACTTTGAGAATCCATTTTGCCATCAACTCTTCAGCTTGAGAAAGAGTATAGAATTACAATTTCTTTTTAAGTACATTCAATGATACCCTAGTGTTAGCACACCCCATACACACACAAAATAAATAAAAATCAAATCACATGCAGAGGTTTAGGCACATCATTAAGCTGAGTTTTATCGAAGTGGATTTATTCACATGGAGACCTGATTACATGTTAATTCAAGGTAAACAGGATTTATGTAAGAGCCATGGCTACAACTGGCCTAAGAAAAATTGTGGATTTACTTGCCTCATTTATTTTTCTTCCAGAAGATGCTCTAAATAATACTAAATATTGCAAAGTGATGGACCTCAGCAACACCGTTAAAGCATTTTAGAGAACACAGGTTATATTTTGTCCAAACAAGTGCAGTAAACTCTCCCCCCCAGACTGGGAGAAAAGTAGTTTTCCTCTCATAAAAAAGCACTCCCTACCTCCCTGTCTTTAGGTCTACAATTTTCATAGCTAGAGCCTCAAGTCTTTACCAGCATTTTATTCAGAAGCTCTGAATCAGTGAAGACTCTGTGTTGATGTTCTTAATGCAACCATCCTTCTGTAACCTTACCTAGATACCTGCACGCTTTGATGGCATCACTTTGGTGAAGCAATGAGTGCAAAAACATTCAATTCTAGTGACCATAACTACAACCACCACTTCATGAACAGTAGAAATTTGATTGGTGGTTCAAAACTTGACCTGTTTTTTTCCTCACGGTGATACAACACAGACTGGTTTGCTCCAGGGGGGAGGTATGGAGTTGATAAAGCCAGTGTAAAATGGCACGATTGTTATGCTTTGAGGGATGGCAGTACTGGAAAAGTTGGCCCAGGCCTTGCCCACACAAAGGTTTCATTTCATTCATGATGCTGCCAGAAGTCATCTTCACAAGCACCATTCTCACAGCACAATAAGGCAAATATGTATCTCACAAAGCAAACTAGCATTACATACATGTTGTCCTGTATTGTAGAAAAAACAGTTTTTAATTAAGACCATTTGAGCTAAGGCCTGTCAAACAAGTCTGAGTAAGATCTGGCCTGTTTCCAGCTGCCCTTTTCCACCTGGGAAGATATTGCAGACTGGGCTGTTTTGCTAATGGCACCTATTTTAGGCTGCAGGCTGTCCAGAACACAAATACCTTCTCTTCTCACCAAGACTCACCATGCCAGTGAGTAGCACTCCAACCATCTTCTGTAAAAGGCAGTAGTCAAGAACGCTCCACAGCAACAAATCTGTCTTGCTCACAAACAATTTCAAGTCTGCACTTGAATTTCCCCAAGGAAAAGAAATCCACTGGGAGCTGCATGCACAGTTCTCACTATGGCAGGTCACTGCTAGCCATTTTTACCCCCTGGAGCAGACAGAGGTTTTTGTTTCCACACGCAGTGCGTAGTGCACACCCGGTGAGTCCAAACAGTCCAAAGAAGCCTCAAACCCATTGTCCATGCACTGTATCATCAGCCAACAGATACACAGACTATACTATCCATACACAGTAGGTCTGGCCCCAGAGCAGCAGCAGGATTTAGCCTGCAGCTCTCCCCTCAAGTGAATTATGCAGCTTGTCCTTCTGGAACAGCTAGAGCCAAAGATTATATGAAGGATGGCTGCAAAATAAGGTTCAAAAAGAGATACTTGGGAACACGAAAATTAAAATGAAAAGATGGAAGGTTATATAGATCACCCAGCAGTGAGATCATTTTAGAGGCATTCATATGCAGTGGAATTTAATTCTGGCAGAATCCACCCATCTGTATCATCACAATGTTGCACCACAGCATGTGCCAATATAAAAATGGAATTCTGGTATTAGAGATTATCTTTGAACTCGAAAGCCTGACACTCAGTACTGGGTTTTGATATGTTTATGTGCAAGCCTAGGACACAACGGTCTGCATGATAAGATAACTTTCTTTGATTAAATGAACTAATTGGTACATTCCTACAGGCTGTTTTCACTTGCAGCAAGAATGAGCCAAATTTGCCATGACATATCTAGCGACTGAAAACCCTTGTCACTCTACTACATCAGATACAGGATCCCTTTTAAATTTCCTGTTGGACTTGTCACTTATGCGCCATTAAAAATAAGAAAAACATTTCACAAAAAATCCCAAATTAATTTTGCACTTCTTATTCCAGACACAACAAAAAATGAAGTTAAATAATTTAGTTCAAACTGGTCCTTGTTCATAGTAATGTTTTTTAAAGGTTAATGAATTGTGTATTTTGAAAAATAGTTCCCAGAAAGATGTTTTGTAAACCATGGGGACAGTAATATATAAACCACATGTCATTTCAGTCCTTTTGTGATATTTTGATATGCCAGCTTCATTGTGCGTTCAAAAACCCACAACTTCCAGGAGACTTTTCCCTGTCTTACAAATTCTGCCCTGCCACCCTACAGCTACCAAAGGGGCGCTTCTGGCAGGAAGGGAGAGAGCAGCACAAAAGTTTAAGGTTTGGCTGTTGCAATATAATATCTGTGATACATTGAAATAACTCTACATTGTTTTAACTGTTTGACACTAGTAAATGAAAACACATGCTCTGCTTAGTAAGACGTATTACGTAACATAGCATAACCAGCAAGCTTAGCTAGGAATAAAATTAGTCTATTCCTTTTCTCAAATGTCAAAGTTTGGGAGTCTACTGTAAATACAGCATTCACTCTCAAAGGGATGTCAGTTATAATTACCTTAAGCATAAATATTAGCGAGTAGCTATCTACAATATTAGACCAAACATATTCAGTACTTCCAAACAAAGAAACAAATCCTCAGCGCAAAACAATTCTTTTTCCCAATTATCTCCACTGCTGACAACTGTAGGTACAAGGAAGTTTTGGATCTGGCTTTCACTACAGAAGCCTGTAAATTAGGCTTTTTCACATGGTCCCCTAAAGAAATGTCAAGTCCATATTCATTTTCCCTAAGAAGACAGCAACCAGGGGAAAGCTGAATTAGGGTTTCCTGAGCCCTTCCTGGACAGCAGAGCAGGATAGGCCTGAGTCCTGGAAAGCGGAACAAGAATGGACCTGAATTCCACTGTACCTGATGACTAATTCAAATAGCAGGAAAACCACAGTGGTCAGAAACATGTCAAAAAATCCCCTGAAAACAAACCAGGAAAACATTCAGACTCTTGGCTTTAGCAACTTCCTAAAACTGTTATTTTATAAGAAGGAATCAACCCCAAATTCTTTTCAGCTCTAACAAAGTAAAACAGAACAAAAAGATAGACAAACGCTATCAGAAACAGAGACTGTAGTGAAAAACCACATTTCCATGTGCATCTGTGCTGTAACTGGAAAGTCAAGTGACAAAATCAAAAGCATGAAATGCTGTTTTACCAAACACTAAGAACTTATGCTTCAACTGTTCCTTCAACAATTTTATCAGCTCCAACTGGAAAGATGACAATGAAACACGGTTTATAAGGCAGTACAATCTTGTGGATTATGTCCTGTAACTTGTTTATTCTGGATTCTGTGGCTTTGCTTTCTCATCTCTGCCTCAGATCCGGGATCCTCTGCTTACCAACTCATTCTCTAAAGACAAGACTTTTTGTCTGTACTTAATTCCTGTCTAAAGAGACAACACTGAGTTCTTTAAGAATGGAACTTTTCTGTTATGCAGAACTGTAAAAATTAGAACATGTTTCCACCCATCAATAAAGCACAACAGTGCTGAACTTTAGAATCATATATGTTGGATGGCACTGGCATAATGGCATAGTGAGAGAGACAAAAATAAGTGGAAAATTTCTAATTAGAAGAAAACTTCAGAGGCTAGACAAAGTTGAACAGACAGCAACTGAAGTACTGGATGAAACATCATCTGTAATGGTACCATCATCTCTCACTGCTGTTCTGTGGTCCCTCACACAGTATCCAAAGGCTTTGACTGCAGAATTTTCTTAGCAGCTGATGAAACACAAGCCTAATTGTAAAAAAAAATTACCTTCATACTAAAACACAATGCCCACCAGCCTTCCTTCCTTTCCCAATTATATTGTCTTCACTTATTATTATTATTCCTCCAATAATACCTTAACCTTTGAAGTAAAAATAATGAAAGAAAGAACATTAATGATGAACACTCTTTTGAGAACAGCAATAACATTTTCTTTTTCATCCTAGTAAGACACACGCGTGTGGAGGTTAAAGTACAAAAATATATGGGAAAAGGGAGCAGTTTGTGTTCCAGCCTCCTGATCAGCACATTTGCACACAGTCTCTCAAATAGCTCTGGAAATCACTGTACTGGCTCTGTTCCTTTGCAGCTGCAGGAGGCAAGATGTTCCTTCCACCTTGTTACCAGTGAAAGGAAATCCCAGTCCATGAGACATGGGGTCAGTGTGTTTCACCTCTGGGAGAGAAGATTTGAGTACTAGAATTGCAAAATGCTGGTAAGAAGGGCAAGATTTACTCTGATAACCTGTTCCCACAAGTACCTGCACCACCAGAAAGCGAGTTTGGCTAGATTGCTCTCCTTCAAGTTATGAACTTGATTCCACTGTTCCACAGAAAGCAAGAGTGACTCTGAAGCCTCAGTTACATACTTCGGGACTTAAAGAGCAGAAGAATTCACTGGAATTTAAACTTGCACAGCAAGGCAGAGAAGTCCTCTTAAAAGAATATTACCAGTATATATTTTAATTTTTAAAACCCTTTAAGTTCCACATATACTCTTTGCATACAAAAAAAGTCTGTAGTCCCTATCAAACAAGGCAATGCTGTAGAAGACAATCCTTACAGCATTTCCAGATAGCAGCTAAGTACTAATACACTTGCTTTTTCAGTGCACTTCTTTGTAAATAGTAACTGGAGAGGCAGCTACAAACAAAAGAATTAGACTGGTGTTTCCACACTGCAAGGGGAGAATCTTAAAAAAAGTTATTTCACTGAAAAGAAATGAAGTTTCCACCTGCAGCTTTATGCATTTGGCAAACAGAACTGCATTTCCGCAATGTTATTTTAGGATAGAAAAAAATGCATGCCAGAGTTAATCTTGCAGTGGATTAGAAGCTTTGTCTGAATTTCACAGTTAGCATAAACTTAGAGCCACTATTCTACAGTAGTGAGCACAAAGTCCAGTGAAACCATTTAAAAAGACAGCTCTGGAAAAGCTCCTTCCCTCAGTGTAGGTAATACATGCAAGATTCCTCTCTGGTCAACACAATTCTCTTTTAAGTCCTTTTTTGACAAAACTAAAGTCTTAGAGTTAGCTTGACTTGAACTGCATATTGTTAGTCGCAGACTACATACTGTCCCACTATTATCAAGATGCAGAAAACTCCACATTAGCTCCAGATGATGAGATTAAAATAATTTCAAAAGAACATCATCATAGGGAAGAAAGAAAAATAATGAATTCTGAAAAAAACCCCATGTCTCTTAAGGAGGGGTAGAGGTGAAAAATCACCTCAACTCCCCAAAATACCTTTAGGTTTCCCTTCTATGAAAGAGTATCTCCTAGGAAGCCCTTGAAGTGCTTATTTCTTAGTAAACATTCTCATAACTAAATCACAGGTTCCCCTAAATGTCAGTGGCTGCAGGAGAATGCAGATGTAAAATGCATTACAAAGCACAGTGGACTCAGGCAAGCACTTCCACAAAGTGAGAGCAATACGTACAGTACAGAAACAGTTGTGAAATTGCTGCTTTAATGCCAAGGCACTACGAAGTGTTTTACCATCCAGATAGAGAAATATTCTTTTAATTTTACGCTATGACTGTTCTTCCTGCAGTAAGCAATAAAATACTATTAAAATGCCAATGTTACATGTGTCATATTACCAAGGAGAAGAAGAGATCACTGCCAGCTTTGCAAATCTACTGTACTTCCAGACTCTGGGAGAAAGGAATAGTTAAACAAATATTCACACCAGTCTGGAGAGTTTTTTCTTCTTGTATAAATTTTAATCAGTCATATTTCTCTCCCTCAAAATGCATGCAACCTGACCTA
This sequence comes from Rhabdornis inornatus, assembly GCA_013397075.1. Classification (NCBI taxonomy): domain Eukaryota; kingdom Metazoa; phylum Chordata; class Aves; order Passeriformes; family Rhabdornithidae; genus Rhabdornis; species Rhabdornis inornatus. The sequence continues at coordinate 2,453,227 of VWZS01005849.1, read as the reverse complement.
CACTAGTCAATTCCTACTGCATTGTTAAGGATAGATATAAAGGGAAAGTATACAAGTTCTTTCAAAGACGGAACTGAAGTCTTCCATCAGTGACCCACGGTGCTTCCAAGTCACATTCCCTTTAAGATATTAAACCACAGACCTGCACAATGCTGTCCAAATCACTATAAAGTCATCATATACAGTAACTTTGTGTCATGATACTTCTCACTAGAGTCACAAGATATCATAAAAACTTTTGAGCTTATTTTATTCAAGACCTTTAAGGCTGCTGTTGTATCTGGACTTTGCCCTTTCCCCTGACCTTCTCTCATCTTGTCTATTACCTTTAATCATCTCTAACATGCTGAAAGCAAATTTCCATAACAAAACGCAAGCATTAAAAACCGAAAAGCCCCACAACAGAAAAACAAACAAACCCCCAGAAAGCTGTTCATACTACTTGCCTCTGGGCAATTTCTGAGTATTTCCCAGGTTTAGTGCAATATATCCACAGAAAAGAAGACAGACAAATCTTGACATCATGGTCACAAACCCAACCTCGCTCTGGGAATGGCTCTGACAGGTATCACACAGAAGTACTGCAGCTGCATTTAAGTGAACCGTTCTCTCTGTGACAAGAGGCAGCAACACTTTGACACAAGCTTAGTTTACACAGTGGGAGGAGACAGGATGACATCATTCACTCCCACTGCAAAACGAGAATTAGCATAAAAAAATATTATCAGGCTCTCCCTTCAATAATCTTCTGGGGTTTGTTACAAGATCTTTTCCACCACTAAAGGAACACATTACCATTTTATTACTTACATTTCATGAAAATAAAATCGTAAATATCAAACTTTCTATTAATGGAAAACTGATCTGAGAGACATTTTCACTGTTTTATCCAAGAGAGCTGGACTTGAACTGCAAAAACAGCATTTGCAGTACTCAGGGAACTGTTTGCTATATTGACCTCAGTATTTTTGCAATCTCAACATTTTTCCTAAGGTTAATTCAGGCTACTTGTGGCTTTCATCCAGGCAAAATAAATACTAGTTTAATTTGACATGACATTATAAACAGACACTGTAAATATTTATCCAGCAAAAGAACTGGACTTGAAAAATCTGTATGTCATTTTTTCACTTGTATCTAGTGTTGGCAATTTAAAAATACTTTATAATTTTCCCTTTCGTAAGTGTCTGGTGAGTTAATGGGTACAATGCACATTGAAAGTAATAAAGCAATGCTTCTCATTCCAGGGTGATCTTCTCACCTGTTATGTAACTTTAGGTAGAAAAGAAGTTCCATTTTTCCATTAAAAGCTGTTGCATTCCATGTTTACAATAAGCCAAGTAAGCACAGCATTTGATCCCACTCACAAGTGAGAAGATGGGAAGGAAAGGGTAAAGCAGAAAAAAAAGGAAGCAGTAAGGAAGAATTTAGTCTCAGTATCTGGAAAAGTTTCCAAAGAGATTAAATTTATCCAACTAAGTAGTGATATCTCTCTCTCTCCCTAAAAATAAAACCCCAAAATCAAACAAGGAAAAACCCAACAAACAAAGAAAACCCAAAAACAGTCCTCAAGGGGGAAAAAAAAACCAACCAAAAAAACCAAAGAAAATCTAACCAAAACCAAACCCAAAAGAACCATCAACAACCAAACCTAAACATATCTCTTGCTTACAACATGTGAAGTTCTTCAGTATGCTTAGTCTGCTCCCACTCCCTGCTTGACTGGACCTGATATTCTGCTTCCGTAGTGTTTATAAGCAGGGAAAATCACAGCACTTGTATCTGGGTTAGAAGCAAGTAGTTTAAAATAAAAAGATATTATCTTGAAGCATACAGAAGCATTTCTTAAAGATCAGAAAAAGACCCTACATTTGCCATAATTCAGGAAGAACTTCACAACAGAAACAAGCAATCATTGTCTTAAAGACAAAGCTGAGGAATTTCAAGCTCTTCTAACCAATATGGATGTTCCAGACTCATCATACTATCTGGATTTGGACACAAGGAGATGTTTTTATTATTTACTAACTCAAATCTGCAAAGAGCAACTTGAAAGTCAATATTCGAGACAGACCCGCAAAAAATCCCTGAACACTATTGTCTGAAGGATCTTTGGGAGGATTCAGATCTTGAATATGAACACTCTGAACAGGTAAATGAGACAGGTACAATCTGAATGAAATGAAAAGATGTTTGAAAGGCTGTACAATTGGAAGGGGGTCTCACAAAACACCACACCAAAAGAATGTCAAAGGGCAGAAAGATGCATACAGAGAGCAAACAATGCATTCTAATTGTTTTTTAAGTTAAAGTACTATTTTCAAAACTGCTCCAGAACCATATTCTACTTTTTCCCTTCAAAATTAAAAAATAAGAAATCAATGATTTGATGTAACTGTCTCTTGGGAGGAGTAATGGGAAAAATTGCTCCATGGTCACACAGACCTGTCTTTGTATTAGTGCAAACTGGACTCTCCTGTTTGTCTTATGGCAAATTTGTTTTCCTTCAAAAGATTACACAATCCCTTCCAAAAAAAGACACAAAGGCCAACTTCTACTCGGAAAAATCTCCGTGAAACAAACATATTAATTACTTGCCTACCTCACAACCTCTCTCATAGATAAACATAGTCCCATCCCTGCTTTCACAACTACTTGTTTCTCTGCTGCCACTTACATCTTACTTCTTCCTTCTTGGTGCATTATCTAACCATGTCTTCTCTGCTTAGGTGTTCCATATAGATATTTAACCTTCCTCTTGGGACTCTGGCAGACTACACAGGTCCTTTTCCCTTTGATCCTGTAGAACACAGCTCTTCCCAGCCCAGAGCACAAAAACCTATGTCAAGATGCATTTTCTTCTGTCTTTCTGAGGATATGCTTCATCAGGGACAATTCTGGTATAAGCAGATGCAAGTGTAACTTTCCATTAAATATATGTCAAGAGCACAAAAATCAGTTATACAATATTCATTTGTAATTTTCTAATATGCTCCTAGGAAACCTCTGCTACATGAAAAATGAAAAAAAAATCCAACCAACAAACCAATCAACCAACCACCCAAACAAATCAGCTTCTGCTTTCCTTTTTCCTAAATCCTCCTGCCATTTCAATGGATGTTGACTACTTCAGCGCAAAACTAAACATGGGAACATAAGGGACCTCCTGGGATTTCAAACAGTATCCTGCACTGCTGGAGGCTTCCATAATGCTGTTCAGGTATCCAATTTCTCCTCTTGTTGGAGACCTGCTTCACAATCTCCATCGAAACAATGAGAGAATCTTATTTCCACTCACAAAGTTATTAAACCAAGCACATTCCTCAGGTTTCTCTCATTCACACAAACCTGGAAGTACATTACCCATCCTTTGACTCCTCAGAAGGAAAATATTAAACAAACAAGATCCAGTTAATGACAATTCTGTATTACACCTTTAATATAAAAGGCAAGAATATTGAGCTAAGTGCAGCAATGAAAAGTCTCAAACAGATTAAACAGGAAAAAACCCTCTAATTCTCTAGTGACTCCTCCTTTTCAGCACCAAATTAATGTTTAAGTAACAAATTCAAGTATTCAAAAGTTACCTGTTTACCTCAACTTCAATTGATTCTCTGTGCGTAAGATCTCAAAAACGGAGATTCCAACAAGATAGCATCACAGCACATCTGGGGGCAAAGCAGAGCTTTTCTAGGCCTATTTTAATAGTTCCCAGACTGGCAAGTACAAAGAAAATAAAAGTATGGGAAGAAAAAGAAAAAGTTGCGGGAATGGAGGAAGAAGATCAGGAGACAAGATTTAACTTTTTTCCCCCCCAAATATGAATATGCTTTTGTTGAGATTTGGGCTCAGTCCCAATTCACATATCATCCCTGATTATTTTGACAAGCAAAAGCCAAGGTGCCTCAAGTCCTTGTTGTTCTAATTTAAAGCAGAAAGAGTGTGCAAAGAATGACCTTAAAAAACAAAATCCTGTCTTCACTTTGAAAACCACAATAATGCCAAGTGGAGCTCTCCAAGAGTTAAGCATTTACAGTACACTTGGTCTGTCTTTTCTCAGAACATTTCTGGTTGAAACTGTACATTTCAGTAGTGCTTGTCCATTATTTTTGAAGTCTCTTTTTCATAAAATATGCTATGTAAATGTTAATTATAATTTTCATTCTCTTATGGGTGACTCAGTTATTGGACTCTTTTTCTCGCAAATATCATGGGATCGCCTCTAAAGGCCTTCAGGAAAAAAAAGATGCCAAAGAACATTCTTTCAAATGTGCTGTTTAGAGAAGAAAAACAGGAAAACAGAAGAAAAAAAAAGTAGAAAAAAGAAGGAAAAATAAGAAAAAAGAAGAAAAGAGAAAAAAGAAAATCGTAACTCTACTTTCTAGAAGTCTGTAATTACTTCTTTTCCAATACTCCATTCTCATTTTGGTAAGCAAATATTTGAGCTCTCGTGCTATCAAAAATGTGGGGTTCACACATTAGTCTATTAGTCAAAGGTAAGACACATTCATATCATAGCATAAAAGTGACAAAGACAGGGCATTCTAGTGCTCTTATCCCAAACTGATTTCCAGATTTCCAAATTAATGGGATCTGAGACAAAGTGAAAGGAAGAAATTTAGTGAAAAGGAGTGGACAGAATAGCTGGTTCTTGTGACATGTTTCACACAGTTCAAACTCTTTCAGCACTCACTCATTTGACACTTGTAATTTCAGACAATGACTCATCTTTTCTAACAGGCAACATTAGATTTCACCAAAAAATTCTGTACAACATCCAGTGAAATAAAAAATCCCATTAATTTAATTTCTCTATTAAGTATTAACTTATCTTACCGTTCCCTTTGTAACGCAAATAACCTGGTACACTCAGTTCTGCAGTTTTGGTAACATTATCATGACCTGTCACATGAAGAACCAACACAACCCCATGTTTTCAACAGGGCCACTCCTTCCCATTATTAAGATTTTGTGTTATTTTATTTGGGGCTAATTTTGCCTTTTAAAATTATCTTTTAACAGTCAGGTTTTGACTGACTCCAAGGAAGGGCTCTGCAGAGTGTCAGGGCTCCTGGTACAACGCCTGACCATCCACATGGGGGAAGAACATTTTCCCTTGTAACCAGACTAAACCACCCCTGTTTACGTCACGCCTGTTTCCTCTCGTGCTCCCGCTACACAGCAATGGGAGGAGCCTGGCTCCATGTTCTTGGCCCCTATTGGGAAGCACTGTAAGGGCTGCTGTTAAGCTCCCTTGTCCTGACTGAGCAAGCCCCATTCCTTCAGCTGACACTGCCACTGGAGCCCAGGCTAGCTCAAGGTGTGGGGAGCTACCTCAGCATGGGATTTACTGAAGGCAGAACCTTGTGAGCCACTTGCTCAGTGGTGTAGTATATCCAACCAGCATCAGGGATTAGACAAAGGAGAACAGGGAAGCTCTCAGCTGCTGAGGGTCCAACAAAACGTTCATTCCAGTTTAAGGGATCAGAAGCAAAACAACCTCAACTACTCCTGTACCCGGGATTAAATACAGGGACACACCGGTGGGTAGATAAAAACAATCAACCAATAAGGAATCCTTAGGGGAGGAGTGAAGGCCAGGGTCTTACAAAGCACAAACCAATGAGAGAAACAGAGGGAGAAGAAAGGCTCACATGAGCCAATGGGACGTGGAGCATTAGGGGATTTCCAAGGAGGTGGAGCAACCACGGATTGACCCGGGGTGGGAATGACAGGGAAGGTGCAAGAAAAAGGGGCAGGGTTACAATAAGGGACAGGGAAGGAACTGGAACAAGGGGTGGGGAATACCACACAGGGTAGTTTAAGGGGTGGATACAATTTAGGGGCAAAGCAGCTTGGGAAAGCACAGAGGCTAACTGGTGCAGACTGTTATGACTTCTAACTATGAAAATAAAGCAAACACGTGCAGCAACACTCAGCCCTTCTTCACAAGGCAAGTGCTCCAGACCCTGACCATCTTGGTTGCCCTTCTCTAGACTCGCTCCAGTTTATTGTTGTCTGTCCTGAATTTGGGGGTGGAGTAAGAGGCCAACACTGGATGCTGTCTAGGTACATAATTCACCAAGTGGTGAGTAGTGGGGGGAAATGACTTCCCTCAATCTCCTGGCCACGCTGCTGTTCATACAGCCCAGGACAATGCTGACCTGCCTTGCTGCCAGGACCCACTGCTGGCTCCTGTGCAGCCTTCTGTCACCAAGATACCCCAGTTCTTTTCACCAGGGCTGCTCCCAACCAGTCAGTCCCCAGCCTGTATCACTGCAGGGGTTACTCCCATACAGATACAGGACTTTACAGTTGTACTTTTTGAATTTCATTTTGTCCCTGTCAGCATATTCCTCCAGTGTGGTGAGGTGCCTCTGAATGGCAGCCCTGCCCTAAAGAGTATCAAGTGATCATCCAAATTTGTGTCAGCTGAAAACCTGTCAAGAGTCTGTTCTGTCACTCCAGGTTACTGATAAAGATGTCAAACAGATAGGTCCTAAGATAACCATCTACGGTGCTCCACTTGTTGCCCTCATCTAGGTGGTGTGTGATCCACTGCCTGCTGCCCTCTGAGCCCAAGCATCCAACCACTTAGCTGGCCAGGGAGTTGATCACAGTGTTTGGTAGATGTGCACTCCATTGAACACATGATGTGCTCTACACTTTATATTTTAAAACACTACCAAGAAACCAGCTTCTGTAAGCAAACACTCAACACGTCAAATAGGTTCCTCACCTGAAGGCTTCCCCTTCATTGTGAGATCTTTTAGTGTCTAACAGAAATAAATCTGGCCAACCTCATCAAGCTTCTAGAACAAAAACTTAGCCTGGCATTTGAAGCACTATATAATTACTAAGTGCTGAAGACACTGCTTCTGTCTGTAAGAAAACTACCTTATTCTCCTCTTTCATCAACACATCTGTACCACTTGCGATAATTAACACAATTACAGCCTCTCTGTTATTGGATTACCCTGGAACATTCCTTCCAAACATCTTCCGTCTCTACCTTCCCTGCCATCATATCTCTAAATATTTATCACTCGCTGCCTAAACACGATCTGATTAACTTGAAGTGCAGGCAAGCAAAGAGGAAAACACAAAAAGGTGTGTTAAAGTAATGAGTATCTAACAGAGTAACTGCATGAATCAAAAATATCTTAGCATATATTGATTTTTCCTGTGATTAGAATGAATTTTGGATAGCCTAAATTATTCTCAATTATAATTATTCTATATGTGCTTAAACTATGAGCAAAGACTTCAAGCACCAGTCCTGTCTCAGACTGCTTTGGAAGGTGGGTTTCATAATCCATGCTGTACCAAGTCTTGGTCTTTCAATACTCCATTACAATCTTCCCTTGCAGAAGTCAGCACCTCCTGGTCTCTTTCAGTCTCTTTCCACAATATGTTCTGATTTGTGAAGATAATGTAAGATCACAGTCCAGATTAGTGAACTCAGATGTGAAGTCTGGAGTCTATTACTATACACTAGGACAGGATACAAAATCTGTTTGTACGTTTACAACATGAATGTTGATGCCATTGGCAATCCTGTTTTGAAGAAGAGAGGTCGGTCTGTATCACAGATCTGCAGAAGCACTCACCTCTTAAGATAACAACGAAGTGCCAATGATTGACTTCTCTGATGTTTGCCAATTCATATTATAGTGGGTTTGTACAGGAATAAATACCACGTACCACATGTCATATCATGTATCTGATACAGATTCAGTTTATTTTGGATTATTGCTACAGGCCAAACTACTATGCCCATATGCTACTGCTTCCTCATTGCTCCGCCACATTCTAATCAAGTCCTTCTGGCTTCCATCTCAAAGAGATATATATTCCTTACTTCTCAGTACATCCACCACTCTTCTGCGTCCCCAGCCCTTACCCTCTCTGCTTAGCTGGACTTCCCAGCGTTCCATCTCCCGGGGGATCCCGCTCCGAGCGCTCCCTCCGGGCGCTGCCGCCGGCGGCCGCCAGGGCGCAGCCCCGGGACAGCGGGGACAGCCCCGGGAGAGCGGGGACAGTGGAGACAGCGGGGCCAGCTCCGGGCCAGCGGGGCCAGCGGGGCTTGCGGGGCCATCCTCGGGCTAGCGGGGACAGCAGGGCCATGGAGGCCACTGGCCACCTGCACCGCCCGGCTCCGGCCAGCGGTGCCGGCACTGCGGAGCTCCCGAGGGGCCGGTGAGCCCGCTGGAGCCCCGGCAGGAGGAGAAGGAGATGTGCCCTACACAGCACAATCCGCGTCTCTCCGGGAGAGGAAGGACTGGGGAGACAGCTGCTGCTCAAACTGCTCCTCCGTGTACCCTCGGCTGCGCCCGAGCCCTGCTGGTTGTGCCCGTGGGTTGGGCTTTTTCCCAATTTATTTCATGGCGCCCCCCAGCCTAAGCTCCAAGGACAGAATGGAGCGAGACACCGACCTGTGCTTGTATCAAGACAATGCACAAAAGCCTACAAGGCTGTTGGCTGTGCTCTTTTACTAAAAAGAAAGAAAAATTTATTCTCCCCGTGGCTGCCGGCTCAATGCATCACAGAGAAAAAAAAAAAGAAAAAGTGTAAGTTCTGCCTCGCTACAGTGGGGGCACTCAGTTAAATGCAGCTCAGTACTGAATCTGGCCCACTCCAGAGACAGCAGGTGCAGCCTTAAACTGTGCTGATTTCCCTCTTCCCTCCTCCCTTTCTCTACACCAATCTTTCAGATATTCTGACAAAAAGCGGGGGAAGCCCTGCAAAAACTAGAGCAAATAATAAAAACAAAACACTGTTAACTTTTATGAAAAGCGGAGAAGTCATCTCAAAGTTATATGGAGAAAGACGACCAGATTCTTAGTTTTATTAAAAGATATTATTTTCTTGGCATAAGAAAATTATTTCTTTGGCTATGATGTGCGGATTTGATGAATGCATGCAAAGACAGGAGGGAAATAATTCATGTTTTTTCCTCTCTCCTTATGAGTCATTTTGGCCTAAAACACATCTTCCAAAAATTTCTTGGCTGAATTTGGCTGCATTAGTTTGCACTCGACATCAGCAGGCTTATCTAGGTCAGAATACTGTGAATAACATTCGAGTGTCGTTGCTTGTCACTACTGTGCACAGAATTTAAACATATAAAAACCACTATTAACTATACACTTCATTTTAAGCTGAAAAAGTCAGTTAATGTGCAACAGAAACACATTATTCTAAAGTACCCAGTGCATTTGTTGTAAAGAACTTGTACGTATTAATATGAAATTCATATATTTACTTGTCATAATTGCCGTCTGTATCCAGGGATAAAAAAATAAGAAGTTATATTACATGAAGATTAAAGTAACAGTGCATGCACAATTTATTTGAGGCAAACTAAACCCAGGATTAAATAAACTCTAAATGCTGTCTTTAGAACAAGATTATTTGCATGACACTCTTGGAGCAAGTATTTAACAACTGTAAATCTAATCAAAACAACTCTATAACATTATAGTCACAGCACACTATTTCCTCTAGAGAAAAGGGGTTATGTTTCACTTCAAAAATGAACAGAAACTGCACATTTCTGGCAGGTAGCTCTCAAATATGTGTTAGAAGATCTATTTTATATCAAGGTGGTTCTTAGCTTTAGTAAAAAGCCCGAAAGAAATGTCTTTATGTGGTCAGACAGTGCACCAGGCCTAACATCGTTGCTTTAGGCTCAAAACAGAACAACAATTACTTAATACTGGTCTTAACCTGGTTCTGTGGATCAAATGACCAGCATTGGTGTCATGGGTTGACCCAGGCCAAATGCCAGGCACCAACGAAGGCCACTCACCCACTCCACTCTGCATCTGGACAGAGGGGAGAAAATTTAAAGAAGGGTCCATGAGCTGAGATAATGACCAGGAGACATCACTCATGAAATACCATCATGGTCAAAATAGGCTTAGCTTAGAGATGTAAAGTGAATTTATTAATAACAAAATCAAAACAGGATAATAAAAAGTAAAACCAGCCGTTAAAAAACTCCTTCCCTTCACCTCTCCTTCCTTTCCAGCTCTACCTCCTACCCTAGCAGGAGACAGGGATTGGGGGTTGTGGTCAGTTCATCACCCAAGGCTTCTCCCACTGCTCAGGGAGAGGAGTCCTTCCTCTGCTGCTTCATGGGATCCCTCCCACGGGAGACAGCTCTCCATGAACTTCTCTGATATGGCTCCATCTCACGAGCAACAGCTCTCTGGGAACTGCTGCAACCAGAGTCCATCCCACGGGCAAATTCCTCCCAAAACTGCTGTGACATGGGTCACTCATCCATGGGGTGCAGTCCAACAAGGACAGGGTGCATTCCAATAAGGACAGGCTGCTCCAGCATGGGAGCAGGGCCCCTCTCTCCACGGGTCTCCCATGGGGTCACAGCCTCCTCCAGGCATCCACCTGCCCTGGCCTGGGTCTCCTCCACAGGCTGGGGTGGTTCTCTGCATCCTCATGGATCCTCATGGGCTGTCGGTGGATCTCAGCATTCCTGGTGGACCTCCCTGGGCTGCAAGGGGACAACCTGCTCCACCATGGGCTGCACCAGGGGCTGCAGGGGAATTCCAGCTCCAGCGCCTGGAGCACCCCCTGCCCCTCCTTCTGCACTGCCCTTGGGGTCTGCTCAGTTGTTTGTCTCACATGTTCTCACTCTGCTCTTCTCTGACTGGAATTAAAACTGCACCCCAGCCTTTGTTTTGATTTCTTCTCAAGTCTGTTATCACAGAGGCATTACCACCATCTCTAATTGGCCCAGCCTTGGCCAGCAGCACATCCATCTTTGGAGCTGCCAGGGACTGATGCTGCTGGCACAGTGGAAGCTTCCAGCAACTTCTCACAGAAGCCACCCCTGTGGCCCCCGGCTACCAAAAACCAAGCCGTGCAAACCCAAGTGACTATAGAGGGTTACATCCTATAAGGTGGATCTTACCTTCCAGCTCAGTTCCATCTGAAAATAGTCCAGCTGTGCTATCCAAAACATTCCCATCACATCAACAAAATTAAGTGGGGATGAGCAGGAGAGTCTCTTTCCAGGCATTCATATATAATATATATGGAAAAATGAAACCAGTGTTCTTCCTAGCATGAAAAGTAAATATTGATTTGGAGAACACAATTTTTTCTGTAGTTTATGAAATTTAAAATACTGTTGACAGCTATAGAAAATCAGCAGTCTCCCTTACACCAAATGAAAAGGTACATGCAACACAGAAGACTTATAACATCACATGTCCAGAACAAACCCCATTTTAACATAATTTGCCTTAAAAAATCCTTAGTGTCTGGGAAACCTAGAGTTTGGGAACCATCTCATAATTTGAAGAGCAGGGAAACTGAATTCTGAATTCTTAGCTAGTTTAAAATCCTGTAAGATTTTTCTTTCATATAGAATTGGAATTTTTTTTGAAGATATGTAGAACCTCTTGAACCTGGCTGTACCTCAGGATCTTGAAAGTCTTTCAAGGAACATAGATATAGTGTCCAAAGAGCAAATTTTCAAGAGCTCAGACGGTCTGTAAGAGCTGGGAACTGCTACAGAGACATGGATACTCTCTGGAGTACACCCAGTTGTAATAGTACATTTTGGAAATCTCTTCTTGTGCAACAGTGAGGTATTTTTGTAACAGTTGATACTACTATTTATCAAATAATATCAGCATCTGTGTTTCTGTTACAGCAAACACAAGTAAACACACAGAAACATGCACGCAAACTTAGAGCTCATTTCAAAACCTTTTCCCACAAAATTATTGTTTCTGTATTTTCAGAGAGAGGTTGACAGCACTGAGTAGGACAATTTTGAAGCATTCCTCAATTAAGCACAGAGTGCCAGATGACCCTCAACTATGAACTCCTACTTAATCACTAGACAAATACTTTACTAGTTCAGTAACTGTATTCTGCCAGTTTGCATCAGTCATAAAATGTAAGGTTATTTTCCAAGAAAGGAGTCTTCCTCTCTCAAGCAGTTCATCCTTGGTGTCACTGCAGACAAATGAGAACTCTGAGCATCGTGTTCATTTTACAACATGGACACCTGGCTGCAGTCACTACCAGTTCACCACAGAGATGTTTGCAGAGGACCCTGACCTGCTTTCAAATTACTAAAACGCACAAAACACCATAGAAACAAATCTTCTGGATGACTATTACATGACATATAAAGCCCTCATTGGCAAGGTACAAGAAGCCACATAACAACCACATACATGATTATCCCCTAGCCTAACGAGAAAATAAGAACTTTGGGATACTTTATGGATGGCAAATTATATTTGCTCCAGATAAACATATTAATACATTTGCATCAATTAATATAAAAAATAAAAGTTTTTGAATAAGTTCTGTATCTGCTACACCAATGAAAAAGTAAATTATTCAATGATGAGAAATAGTAGTTGAAGACATATGGAAAAAACATTAACATATGCCTGCTCACCATTGCATTGATTTTCAATTTTAATCTTGTAATTAAAAGTAAGAGAATATGAAGATAATTTGTGGGTTTGATTCATTCATGTGTTATCTTTTCCTTCCTCTTCACATTACAAATATTTTGCTATACTCTCTTCAGTGCACAGGGGAAAAAAATATCCCTTTTTATTTTAGTTAAAAGCTACTTACTGGCACACTGTGAGAAAGTGAACCACTGAATCTTAACTATAAATCTGTGCATCCCAGATCAGGAGCAGTAGTATTCCTCAAGTGGATCTAAATCTCCTTTCACTCGTAGTCACATACCTGTGAAACTGGAAATATATTCTGATCTCGCATGTGCCATTCTTATCTTCGTAAGCAGATGCTAAACGTGTTTTTGCACAGAGGAGCTTTAAAAAAGAATTGAGAAAGAGAGAGCATTTCCTACTTTGAGTGTGGAGTAAGATAAACCAGAACTTAAAAAGAAAAGAATAACGCTTGGTAAGAAAACTCTTCAGACTGTAAAGGCAGAAAAGAATTACAGTACCATCATTTCTTAGTTTAATTTGATGAGAAAATGAAAAGACAGATATGCAGAATAATTGGTATTCAAAGAAGTCATGGTTTGCCCGAACAGAATGGATCCCATTCTCATTACATGATGAAATCACTTATCAATTAAAGCAGTGTACGTGCTTCCCTGTGGATGAGTGTTTCCCTAGCCAACCCAGGAAAGTACTCAAAACTTCAAATTACTAGTGGGATGTGTCTGGCTTTTGGATAGTATCAGAACAGCTAAATAGCTTGCATTCCCTGTATAATTTATAACAACTCTGATCATACCAGGAGATTTGGTTCAGAAAATTTGGACATAAAAGGGCATCAAAAGCTCTCAGAGGTCTGCAAACAGAACTTCGGAATGGTACAAAAATGTTACAGAATAACAATGCATATCAGTTTTGCTGCTGTACCAAATTGCAACCCAGTCTTGGCTACTGGAATAATTTAGTAGATGGAGATAAACCTTTTGATTAACTACACATGAGTATACAGGCATACCTTTTGTAACAAGCCTTTACTTTAACAGCAAAATGTTCTGTCATCTGCCACATCCCTAAAAATGTGCAGGCAATGATGAGTCAAAGTAGTTAAGGGGAAAATCCCGCAGCATCAGTGGTATCATGCAAGAAGTACAAACATGGAGTTAATCTACTGAATCAACTAATTCTTAACTCGGTATTCAAGATGCTGGCTCACCCTCAGTGAACCAGTGACAAGGGAACAAGTGCTGCAAGTGTAGAGTGGTCCCGAAAAAAGAGAAAAACAGCAGAAAGAAAGACAACCTCTTGATACTCTCAGGGTATGCTGAAACCAAAATTAGCTCAGTCCTGGGTGAGAGGCTTCTTACCCCTGTTCCCCCCACCCTCCCTTTTCTTCTATAGGAGAACTGAAAAAAAGTCAAACATGACATGGACTTAATTCGCAGAAATTCCTCAGGCATTGGTTATGCACTTTCCACAGATGTTAGCTGTTTTCAGATGGAAATTACAGTGTCAAATATCATTTTCTCAGAAAAACAGTTTTAAACTCTTTTGATCAGAAGAGATTTAGCTCAGTTTCACATGAGTCAGGGTGAACAATTTCTAGAAGGTCCCATGGGAACAGCATTTGGATGCTAAAAGACAAAAGCTCTTCAAGCAACATGACAATAGAAGAACTAGAGGTATCTTCTGTAGTGTGCAAGTAGGGGAAGGGAATGGTGGGAAGAAGTGCATGGGGACTATAGGGATTTTCCAAAAGAGCATGTGAGAAAGCAGCCAATAAACTGACAAAGCATACAGCATCACTTATTTCACAAACAGCATTTAGTCTCTAAGGTACAAAAAGAGTTTTTTTAGCTTTCAAAACAACTTATAAAGCTGCCAACTGTTACTCAACACATTGTCAGGCTAATGGAGGGAAGGGGTTGGGGCAGGGGAGACAGCGAGAGCTTTTATCTTCTCCAACACTGATCAAAAGAATGAAGTAAAAAGTAACAACTTCAGCCATAGGGCAGGGTTCTCCCCTGCAGGGCAGTGCATGGCTGGATGAATATTAAAATAAATACACAAAAATGTTCATGAAACAACTGTCCTGAGATTTCCATATTCAAAATGAGTACTACAAATATATCCACTTGGTTATGTGAGCCTAACTTAATCTTTCTTTTTCATTCATCTTACCTTTTCCTTTCCCAAAAACACAGGAAATATTCTATTTAGTCACCAGCATGTCCCTTACGTGCTCATCTTACAGCATTCATTTTATGCTTGCTCTGCTTTATTGATATAAGGGCAATACCCCTTCTGTTGCATTGTGAAATTTTTCTTACCTTCCTTTTGACACTGTGATGAAGAAATTTACTATAGTAGGCAGATTTCTGTAAAGTAATACTTAAAATCATTAAATGAAACATTTTTGAATATTCAAACCTTGCGGGTTGCCAGAAGTCAAAATAATCCTAATAAACTGTAACAAAGATGTCCTGGATTTAGAACAGAACAATTAATTCCCTCAGCCTTCATCCAATGAATAACTGTCAAAATACTTGCAGTTCTGGCTTGAAATAACTAAGGCTTTTGCAAAGGAACTATTCTCCTCAGACCATGCTCCACTTCACTCCTGTCTCTCAAAAAATAGGTCAGACACATTACTTAAGACACTCCAGTTCAAATGCTGAAAAATTCACAGGCATTCATCAAGTTTTCAACCCACCTCAATATCCACTTATCTAACCCATAATTTGTCAGTTGGTCTGTTAGGATTTCATAGGACACAGAGGGAATCCCAGACCATCCTGTGTTTTAAGTAGTGTCTGCAGCATCCTTTGAATGGCAAAAAGAAGTAGCAGCTCAATTAATGAAACCAGACTGATAACAAAATCAAAACAGATCCTGTTCCCTCTTTCTTGATCCTTGTGACCTTTGTCTGATGTTCATCCTACAAAGGTATTTGTGAGATTTCTGCTGATTTTTTTTCCTCTTTCTATTTGAATTTTAATGGCTAATCAAAAATATACAGAACAACTATTGCTGTCTCAATATGGTTCTGTTGGGAACTTTCTTTAAAAGTCTTAAGAGAAAATCAATAAGGATTTGACCAAAACATTAGCCTAATATTCTTGATTACAGTAGTGGGGTTTTTTTCTGTATTCTGTGTAACTACTTCTAATAACATTTTAATAACATGAGTATTATGAAATGCTTCTGAAAGTAAAGTTTAAGTTATCTCTTAAGGACAGCCTTTGATAAGAGAGCAGAAAAGTCTAGAAGAAGTTGCTGAAGTTTCATGAGTTTGTGTATTTCTATATGAAGAGGAGGGGGTAATGCTGATTACATATTTACCAGAAACACAATGGAACTGATGATCTAATCATGCCTAGATGCAAGGAAGGCTTTACCTCAGTGGAATAACTGAATATATGTAAGTCCATGGAGCCTGGCAGAAGGAAACCATGGATGCTGACAAAGCTGGCTGATGAAGTTGTAAGACCACTCTTGGATATCTTTGAAAGGTTGTGGTGATCAGGAGAGATTCTCCTTGATCAGAAGAAAGTGTTACTTTCTTCAAGAAAGGCAAGGAGGATCTAGGCAACTGGAGGCCAGTTCACAACAAGGTGATGGAGGAATTAATCTTGGAAACAATTTCCAGACACATTAATGTCATTGGGAGTAGTCAACATGAATTTATGAAGGGGAAATCATACTTAATAAGCCTAAAAATCTTCTTCGGTGGTGATTAGCTTGGTAGATGAGGGAATACTGGCAGATATTCAACTTTAGTAAGGCTTTAGACACTGTCTCCTGGGATTCCTTCCGCTCAGGTAAGTCCCAGCTGGAGGGATGGAATTTGCTCAGATGTTTGCTATTCATTTTTTTTTTCACCCTTTTTAGAACAGCTGACAGCCTTTCTCTGCAGTACCAAGTTTCTGGCTGTAGAAGCAGGTGTTGATGTTTAAAATGCTGGCATTACAAAATTATGGATTGTTGAGCAGTAACCTGCTTAAGGTTCCACATTATTATCCCTCATGACTTACTATTCATATGGACAAGCTTTACTGGTGATCAATAACCTTTCTCCTACCAAAGGGAGATACTAGTGAGAAAGCAGTGGCCAAGAATAGGACTGGTCCCAGACTAATGTGCAGGCTGTCCCCACGTGCAGGTTCAGGTGAGCAAAGAGGACAGTGTGAATGGGTCTGCTGGCCTCAGTGTACCTCCAGAACCTGTCTTCCATGCTGCAGGGCTTCCACGCAGTCCTGCTGTGCACACAGACAAAATCCATTGTGCCAGGGAAACATTACAGCACTGAGCACTTGTGGATCAAATACCTTGAACAAGTACCATAGGGAGGAAAGTCAAAGCACTAGATCTCTCCTTGGTGTTCAAATCAACCTACAGCTATGCTCTGCTCTTCGCTGCAAAGGAAGGAAAAAAAATGGAGAAATAAAGACTACCATTTGGGACTCAAACAGTAACTGGACAGGACCTTTCCACTCAAAAAACCTTCATTAAAGGCACTTTCTGCTTTTACTGAAAATTGAAAATTATTTGCGATACAGAGGAGGTAATGGTGAAATGACCAAATGATGAAATAGTCTCCCGTTGTCTTAGAGAACCATATGACTGCCCATAACAATTGTGATTTTGTTTATAAATGTTCTGCACACCAGTCCTGAAATCCAGTATATGTTGTGACAAAGCTAGACAAATGCCAGAAATACTTGTGTGAGATTATACATACACATGACTCTTACGCAGGCTCCTTAGGGGAACCAAAGGAGAATTTTGAAATGAAAAAAATAAAAAGCTGTAACCATCCTGAGGAAATCTGATAGCAATGAAAGCAAGGCAGGGGTATCAGAATATCTGCCAGGAAACGAGCAATTTGTTTATACACACCCATTATTACATCAGCTGTTGCACTGCAAGTCACTATTAATGAGTTTTGAGAAAAGTGGGTTTGTCATTGACTGAGATGATTCCAAGCTTTATAAGGGCTTCCTAATTTCCAAACTGGTAGCTCTAAAATCTGTGCAAAAGAAAACCATCGATAGTAAGTAATGAGGTACAATAATGTG
This sequence comes from Rhabdornis inornatus, assembly GCA_013397075.1. Classification (NCBI taxonomy): domain Eukaryota; kingdom Metazoa; phylum Chordata; class Aves; order Passeriformes; family Rhabdornithidae; genus Rhabdornis; species Rhabdornis inornatus. Next base: position 2,435,685 of record VWZS01005849.1, on the reverse strand, counting down.
GAACCTTAAGCAGGTTACTGCTCAACAATCCATAATTTTGTAATGCCAGCATTTTAAACATCAACACCTGCTTCTACAGCCAGAAACTTGGTACTGCAGAGAAAGGCTGTCAGCTGTTCTAAGAAAGGGGGAAAAAATACACGAATAGCAAACATCTCAGCAAATTCAGTCCCTCAAGTTGACACTTAAAGGATTCTAAAGAATTCTGAGGGTTCTGAAACCAGGAAGACACCCATATTAAACTATTCCTGAAATAATAAGACTAATAGAATCTTGTGTCAAAAGCTAGTGACATGTTACTGAAACAAGGAACACTTACAATTAAAACACCAATTTCAAGACCTCAGATGATGCAAATTTTATTGTTAGCAAAAATAAGTTCTAAAGGATGCAGAGATATAGTACTTTGTCTCTTTTGGGCCTAGTAATTGTCAACATGAAATTGCTGAGGAAAAGTATGTTTCAAAGACCTGCATAGTAAATATTGACCATGTATGAACTCTAATTCCAATGCCAATGCCATTTCAGAATTCCCTTAATTCTCAATGAGAGTTGACCATATCATAAGCATTAACACTGAAGATACTAATTTTCAGCGAATGTGCAAAGCCAAAAAGGATTTAGGAGAGAATATTCTTATGGAAATACTTCAGAGTTTGAGGCTTTTTACTATATTCTCTGCAGATGGGGTATGCTAAGCATGGATATGACCAGTTCCCTTACCCTGGGATGAGGAAATCCTTCGTAATGCCTCCACCAGAGTATGACAACACAAATGTAAAGCAATGTGATTTGATAGACCTCACACAGCTTATACAATGCCAGACTGGCAAAATTAACAGAATACAGAAATTCAACATCTGGCTGAACTGAGAATGTTGGGAATAAGTTTTCAGATTCATCCCAGAAAGTAAGAATGCTTCTATAATGCAAAGATCTCACATAAGAGACAGGTTTCATCTGAACCTTAGGAAAACTGTGCCAGTGGCACATAAAAATAATAATAGAAAAAGGTCACAAACAAGACTTTAAATCACAGAATTCAAGAAAATCATCAGGTGAAGAAGACAGCATGGTACTATTATAGGTAAAGATACAAAAGTTCCATCTCTCCAAGAAAATGGTACAGATTTAAAAAAACCAAAAACTCAATAACAAAAAATAGCATTTTTTATTTCATAAATACAAATTAATTTGATACTTGCAGCTCCAAGCAGTTTACACTTTCCCCTTCAATCTTTTCTAGTACACTGTGAGACAGTGGATTGGGTGCTGTGGTTACTTCTTCAGGCAAAACATCCCAATGTTCACCATCCCTGAATCTTTTCTTTGAAAAAGTTGCACCTGTGACAAGCAGAAGCAAAAGTGAGGGAGGAAAAAGCCTTATGCATCCCCAGGGATAGACTCAACTCAGATTTTGGAGCTTTTCTAACCTTATTCAGCTGGCTTGTGTGATAATTATTAATCCCCAATAGCTTGTGTGATAATTATTAATCCCTAATAATTATTTAAACTAATTATCAGGGAAACGAGGGACCAAAAAGCCCCAAAACACTTCTTGAACAAAATCAGCAAAAAAAAATTAGCATGTGACTCATGTTTAAGTTGCCCCACTGCATTTTACAAGACTTCCAAAACAGCTACACCATGCAGCGTCATTTGTATAACATGAAAGATAACCCAAACAGTGTCAAATACTGATTTTCAAGTTATTATTTGCAAATATTGCTGCCATATTTTCATATTTTTTAGCACATTACCAAATGTTTACAAAAACTACAAACTTCCCCTTCTTAGAGCACATTATTTATTTATTAGACATCATTAAATACATGCCTGAATATGATTTTTGACTAACAGTGTTATTGACCCTGAGGCCACGCAATTGTAACAAAATAAGGTAATTATAAAATCACATCTTATCTATGGCTTTAGATGAAGTGCATATTTCTTAGTAAGAAATTTTGGAGTACAGTAAGATTCTAGCACAACATCCTCAGCAAATGCAATTTAAATGTGGAGGAGGATTGACGATACAGGATACAGGATAACTGAAATATTTCTGCATGGTAACAAAAGAATGTTATAAGAGAATACTTAGGTAAATAGGTAACTAGGTAGATACTTTGTTACACAAAAGCTGAATTAATTAGTATTACTTTGCAAACTTAATAAATCAGTAGTAACAGCGAGAGTCCTCTGTCCCCTTATTTTATTTAACATGTATGACAGTCATGATAGGATACTGATGTTCCTCAGTCACTCTGCTGGATGGCTTGCTCTCTGAAGGGAGCTAATAGAGGTGGAACAGCAGGAAAATAAAATATATGCTAATGAACACTGAAAAACACAATACACAGGAATGTAAAAGCAGCAGGAAAACTAAGAAAAGAACTCAAAAAGAGCTCAGAAAATAATTATTTTTAATACAGTTGCATACATCAGCTGATCTTAATGTTAATTTTGAAGAAATATTTGAATAATACGGTGGGTTTGAAAAATGCAGAGAAGCTTTGACACATTCATACACTGAAATCTGCTCCCTGAAATAGTTGCCTTAACTTGCAGACAGAAACAACCTGTGCATACAGAGAAAGAAATCTCTCAGCTACATGTCCTTTCATACTTTTCCTGCTTAGTCTAAGAAAATACTCATGGTGAGGCTATTAGAACAAGTTCATTCATCATCCTGTATTTTATTAATACAAAATACAGAGGATATGACTTTGAGACTGAAGAATACTTACTATATTTTTGGCTAAAGAACTAGAGATGAGTCAAAAGGAACTTCTTGGCAGTACCCTGCCCCAAGCAAACAAAACAATCTGTGTATTTTACAAACAAGCTCAAGAGGAAGATGCTGCTTGCTTGTAACTCCCTAGATAGTTTAGGACACGTGTAGAGTTTCCCCACTCACACTCTGATATTTGTACCAGAACCTCTGGTGAGCAATCACAAGCTGACTCTCCCAGTTGCCAATGGAAGAATCCATCTGGTTCTAACACTATGCAAGGCACACCAGCATGATGCCATTCCTCTGAGGTACGGTATTAATGGTTGGCTAAGAGTTCCCTGACTGATTTTCTGATATATTTTGCATTAGACTGTCACCAGTCCCATAACAACACTCACACTCTCTGTCTCTCTGGTGGACAGAATGCCAAAAATAAGAAAACAGACTAGATGGCTCCTACTATTTTAAGCATTCCCCCACAGGCAGCCAAACAATCAAAAAACTCTCTTTAAAAATCTTTACAGATCTTTTCTGTGAACTACAAAATTGTCCTTTCCAGCTTGATCACTTCCTTCTCCTCTCATATACATTAAATATATGTATTTCCAATGAGACATCCATATTCTAACCAGTTTTAAATATGCCACATGCAGAGAAAGGAAGTAGTGTTTTCCTAGGTTGGAACTACAGAAAGATCCTCTCCTCGTCTTACAGAATATAAGAATATCAATCAGTCCTTCCAAATAAAACCAGCTTCAATAAGCAGCATCACAACAAAACTTGTTATGCAGTCATGAAGTAAAGTGGTGCCTGTCCAAGCTCATGAACATTTACTCAGTATTATGTTATGTAAATTCTATTTTAAAATAAAATCTATGCTTTCCTAAATTTCCAGTGTGGGCTCAATTATCACAAGATAATTATTTTGTCAGCCTACAAGTAAATAGCATTGTCTTAGTTATGATCATTGACGACTAAGCCATAAGGATTTTTTTTTTAGGTGGTCACATGTGGTCTTTTTTCTTATCTTAGGCTAAATTAATTTGGCATTGCAACAGTAAAAGCCAGGAAATTTTAGCTTACTAGAAATTATTTTAGCAATTCTATTTTTATGAACATACCTAGGGCTAAACATCAGACTTTTATCTGCTTGCACAACTCTATAACCCATGACTTACTCATGCACAGTGCCCATAGTATTTAGAATCACCATCCTTAAGTGGCAAGAATTGTCAAAAAGCAAGGGAATTCATTTGTGTATCTTCTTGACTCAGGAATGACTAACAACTCCACTGCCTAAAAGTTGAGAATTGGAAAAAATCCCTGTATATTGTGCTCAGATAGATTTTTTTTTCTCCCTAGCAGATGCATCTGGCAGGCCCTCCTTCTGTAAGTAAACCAAGCCAGATGAAAAGCAAGGGAAGAACACTGTAACATTGTTCTTGATGAACTCTAGAAGAATCAACAAAAGTCTTAGTGTGGTTGGAAAGTCAGGCCATGCCGATTATCCTGAAAGGAGCAGGCACTTCACTAAAACACTTTTCAACTTCAAACACCAAGATGATCTTTATTACACAGATTAAATAATACTGCCGAAGTTTGACTGCAAAGCAGAGGATGGGAAAAAGAAAATTCACTTTGTTTTGCTGACATGGCTGAATGCTTATCTGGCTGCTCTGTCACCGTATCTTGTTTAGTCTAACATGAAACTACTCTTCTAGCCAGTGAATAAAAAAATCATACTCAAGCATTTGACTCAGATACAATCTAAAAATAGTATTCACTATCAGATATAAAACTCAGAGAGAAAAGGTATATTGAAATGGAGAAGAAATTAACATCACAAAAACTCACATCTGAGTACCATTCAAATAACTTCCCACATATTAAAGCAAATTTTGGCTTAGTCAAGTCTACAAAAACTGCAATCCTTAAAACAACAATGTACAAAATGAGCTGGTCATTGACAAGGCCCCACATTCTGGCTGCATTTGTGGGCTGAAATTCTGATGAGCAACAAGACCTTAGCCTGTGCAAAGATTTGCACAGAGAACAACTTTAAAAAATGGCAAAATAAGTAAGATGAAGACCTTAAATAAAAGTGCATACTGAGGCTAGTCTTTCTGTCTTGGAAGCTTGGGCTCCTTTTGAGTAAGAGATGAAAGAGATTTGCTTCTTTCAAAGTTTATTTTCAGGCTTGCTAACTACAAACTCTTAAAAACCAGCAAGATATGGAACCAAAGTCTTCAGATAATATAGAAAAGATGTTAATTTACTTTGTTTTAATGACCATGCATAGCAAATTTAGAAAAGCTGTGTTTCAATAGAATAATTTTAAAGTGAGTAAATTTATCTGATCTCTAAGTAAAGCAGATTCATAGAAGACATTTTGTGTTTCCTTTTGTCCACCCATTTTAGGGATTTCATTGGTTTGTCTTTTATGATGATTGTTAAGCTGCAATCCCCAGAACTTCCTCATCTTTCATATTTTTAACAATAACAGAAAGTTAGAAGCAAAACAACTTACAATATAGTCACAGTTATTCCCAGCTATTTACATACATCTGGTGTGACAGAAAATATATTTTGCTTTGGGAAAATTTTTAGTTTTGTTCATGCGACAGAAAGGGCATGATATTAGAAATATTGTGTGAAAAGTCCACAGCAGGTGAGCTATATGTGTCATTAGTTCAAAACACTATGACTTCTTTTCTGCTCATTGTAGAGGGAGTAGCAGTACTGTAAATCAGTGCCATTCACATCCTAGAGAGTCTTGGATTCAGCTGGTTTGGGGGGGAGGAGCTACATATCCAAACTAACCTAGAGAAAGTTTTCACATAAACATGTCTGTAGGAACACCCTAAACAACTAAAATTTATTGGGAGACTCTTTGGTCCCCAGTACTCTGTCGAAGTCAAAATGTTCAGGCAGAAGTTAAACCATGGAGCAATCACATCTGCCAGAAAATTTGGCCTCTGCTTTAATATGCATAGTTTACATGTTTATTCAGAAAATTACATTATTCTGGAGAGATACTATATGGAAAAATGACAATGCATGTTTAAAAATCACAAATAAATACAACTATTTATCCAAACATTATTATACACATACATGGTACACAAATAACCACTTTCCTAGGGAAAACTTACTTCCCTCCAGCTTTAGGCTTGGATCAATAGGGCTTTCCTCCTTTTAGCTTGCCTCAGCTTTTAACAGTTTTGTCTTCAGTAGCCATGTGAGACACAAACCATATACATACAACAACCATTTGATGATAAGGGTGTTGTTTGAATTCTTTCACTTATTTAATTTGAATTATTAATGCTAATTGTGTCTAGTTGCACATGATTATTCTCTCTTTAAATACAACTAACAGGATTCCAGTTCATTTTCCTCATCACCACTGCAGCTGCTAGCATGTCCTACAAACCACAGTGGAGTGTGCAGAAAGCTTTTCACACCAGTGCTGTTAGCAGAAAGCTACAAATCTCCACCCACTAATATTTTCTGACAGTACCCACAGCTTCAGTCCTAAACTAAGAAGGGTCAATTGCTAGAATAATCCCTCAGTTCAGAGATTAAAGCCCTGACAACGTAATTCCATTGCTGTACAACTTCCACATGGGGAAGGAAGGAACCTTTTGGCAGAGACCAAGCACTTTCCAGAGAAAAAATGTCATTGTTTACTCCTTCCCTTTCAACTTCAGGCAGAGTTACCAAGCCCGCTATGTTTGGACAATTGCCTGGTGGTTTGATCAGCCTGAGGCAAGAAGGAGGTGCTTGAAAGCTCATCCAGATCCATTTGTGATAACACTGCTTATTTTCTATGTAAAGAACAATTGACAGTTACTCCAGTTGATTTTTTGAGGTTTTTATATTTAGATAATCTTTTGCACTGTTTTCCTCCAGCAGTGCAACTGGAGGAGAAAATGTGGAAGTTGTTCTTTCTGCTGTGGCAAAGACTCAGATGCACAATATTTGGCCTAGCTATAGTTCCAAAATATCCTAATGTGGACATAGCTTTTACTGGCAAAAGAGTACTAGTTAATGTCACAGTTTGCTGAATTAGGCTGAGCAGTTTTTCAATTATTTATGCTTTTTCCATTTCTACAAGGTTTCAGCTGTCCAACAATTTTCCTAACTCAAGTGTCCTTTAAATAAATATGCTCCTCAGCAACAAAAAACAAATCCAAAGTCAGGCCCAGATCCAGGGTAAAATTTACACCATTTAAAGTCACTTCCTAAAGAGATGGCAGGACAGAGTGACTACTTATTTAACAAAGTATGCCTGTATCTCCATTTCTGCTTTCAAGCTTTGTGTTAGAATAATTTTATTTGGGGGGGTTGTAATGATTTTCTCTCATAACGTATTTCCACATTAGAAACATTTTACTTGTGCCTCCTGAAATCTTTTAATTTCACTCCTGAATATTTTACATGGATGTGCATCGCCAAACTGCAAAACCAACAAGATGCTTCCTCATCTTCTCCAATTATGTTTTTCAAGATAAAACACAGGTGCAACGATGATGATAGTTTTTTTGACTTTAGATAAAATGTTAGTGAGTGCTGACAACATCCTGAATTTGTGTAAATAGTTTACACTTTTGTCTGACTTGGCACTGCCTAGAATTTGGACAGGTACATTACAAGAAAAAAGCATATAATGAACCAAACAAAAGGAGTTTCCTTTAAGGGTGTCTCTCTTGACTGAGGGGCAGAGAAGGGGATTATGATAAGGATTTGAGTTGGTCTCTGTAATATAGAAAGGACCATTTAAGCCACTAGAGCCTTCCACTTACAATTTCAGGGTATTCACTACATTTATGTACTTCTGTTTCTAAGCTAATGTTTGAGTGGTTTAGAAGAAGGGAAAACAACTGTGCAAGGAGTTAATTTTTGGTAGACAAAATCTCTTTAACTTTCTTTTAACTAGAATCAAATCTTCCAGACACACAGCAGTGAAGTAGAACTGGCACAATCTTGACACAATGAAACAATCATAAACAATATCATATGTCAGTCCTGAATATCGATATGAATTAATTAATCTATTTATTAGGATAAGAGGAGTATACAGGCAAAATGAAATAGGCATCCTTCAGCGTCTAGAACATTCAGGCTATTGCAAGAAGAAACTGCAATTCTAGGAACCAAAGGAATAAACTGAAATTTTCCACTATTTACTGATAGAGGAAGAATAGGCTTGGGAATGAAAAACTCTGCTGTTCATAGAGCAGCTGAAACTGTCTTGAAGTGAGTCAATCTGGAGTTTCTAAACTAGACAAAGTCTTAATCAGTGGCAGAAATGGCCAGTTACTGAAGTGTATTATTATCACTGGGACCGGACCAGCCAGGGAATCCGTGGCGTAAATATAGAGAGATGGGAATGATGGAGCTGCCGAAAAACAGAGAACTTTTAATGTATAAATAACAAATGTAGAGAACCACATGGTACAAGGGGCAACCTCCAAAGACCCAGGGGTGTGTCAAACATGACAATATCTAGGGGTATCTGAGGGCAAAGGTCCAATCGTGAGCGTGACCTAGTGACTGGCTCTGACACAGCCCAGAACAAGAACAAGAAATGTGACCTAATACAGAATGACCACATTAGCATGCTGCCTCCCAGGGCCTCAGGCCAAAGCCTCCTGCATCTGCAGGTGAAGCCACTCACCTGTCCCCAATTTCCCCATAGTATAAGGCCTATGACGACAATGCAGAATTTATATTCCTAAACACATTGTCCTCCTCAAGAGTGTTTTTGAATACTCTCTTCCTGTTCTTCTGTTGTGAAAAACAGTGTGGTGGTGATGAAGAAACTACAAATGCCAAATGATTTACTTACGGAAGACATAACATTGTTTCCTTACTGTTATGCCCTGACAATATGAAGTATTAAGTTTTTGAACAATCTGCAAACATGCACTAAAAATTTATTTTGTAAAAAAATCAGAAAGGTGATCTAAATTATACCTGTCTAGGAGGGCAAGGGGGTGGCATATCATCTAACACAACGAGTTGGACACACAGTACCAAAATCTTGGTACTCACTTGGACCCCTTTGTGTCTCCAGACCTCAACAAAATGAGCCAGCTCTTCTAAAATACATTCAAACATATTTTGGAAAATGCCATTCACAATTTTTCCTTAAATCAGACCACACAAACCAAGCTGAGATCCCAATCATCTCTCCTGGCCAGATCCCAATCATCTCTCCTGGCCAAGCCCTGCACTAGGTCTCCAGTCATTGCTCATCAGCCAGCACCCCCTAGGTTCACAGCTGGGAGAAGGTGCAATTTAACAAAGAGCCATTACTACAAATGGAAAACCCACAAATTCCCAGAGGCACGTGCCATGTGTGTCTCACGAACCACACCCCTACTGACAGAGTACACTGCGTTCAAAGGCTCACAACTTCCTCAAGCACCACTTCCCCTCACAGCATGCCAAAATAGTGATCCCAGAAAAGCCAACATTCACATGAACTTTTAAACTGTCTTTTTAAAAAGAGCACATTCATTACTAAGTTTTTTTCTGTCTTGCCTATTTGTAAGGACTGAAATAACACTGAATTAAACCAGAATGAAAGAAACACGGCAAACAGGAATTACACTAACTTGATTACAAATTTAAATACTCAAGGTAAAACTGAACACCATTAATACTAAATGGAAAGATTTAATACCTTGATATCTACTTCTATCTACTCAGAGAATATTATCTGTAAAAGTGTCCTTCAGCTTGTGTTCCTCAAAACACAAGTATAAGTTTTGGAAAAAAGAGACAAACTGTAATGCAACAAAATGTGCTGATGACCTAGCTACACAAATCAGCAAAAAAAGACAGTTGAATGAATAAAAATCATTAAGAAAGAGACAACAAAGAATATCACTGTGCCTAAGCACTGTATAAAGCTGTCTCTGCCCCATGCCCCAGACTCATTAAAAAGGGGATGGCAGAACTGAAAAGATGAAGGAAAAAAGCAACAGTGGGCAAAGTTTAGAAGTAGATTCCACATGAAGAAGAAATAAATTTCAAAATAAATGGCTAAATAAGCCAGCCGAGAAAAACCCCACCCAAAACTTTTCAACAGAGGAAACAGCAGCTGAAGGCTCCTACCCTAAAGATATGTGAATCAGCAGTGGAATAGTAAAGGTGTATGGGGAGCAATTGTTTCCTTTCTCCCTAATCGTGAGGGCAGAAAGCATTGAGCTAAACTTTTGAGGGCAGAAATAAAATGTGCCACTTGTTTCTTTTTTTCTCCTAAAACACTTAGTTAAAAAAATAGTATGGGATTCAAAACATAGCATGTATATAGCAATTTCTCTCTTCTACTTTCTCCCAGGATGTTTACAGAATCTTAGTATTGCTGCAGCATAAAGAACATTTACGGACAACAATGTAAGCAAAATATATGCTTATAGCAGCTTAATTTTCTTAGAAAATCAGACCAAAATTGGTACATTGGTCCTCAGACAGTTCTGATAAACCAAGTGCTTCAAAATAGTTTCATTCCATGTGCTATTCTTCCATGTTTCATCTGGTTTGAATTCAAGTGTACTGTGGATGGCAATAGTCTTAAATGCACTAATATGTTATCATTATATATTCATGTACTAAATAAAAAATCTACAGTGTTAGGGGGGAAGATGAGTAGATTGGGGGAAATATCTTTTTACTCAAATCTCATGGCTGTTCTATGTTGACACTTTTAATGGGTTGCCAGAGTAAGAAAGATTAAGATAAAAAAATACAGACAACATACAGGAAAAAGTACAATTGTGAGACACAAAGCTGTGAGTTTAGGGAATATGAACAAAATCAGGAGGATTGTTTTCATACCTGAAGAACTACACAACGTGGATTTTTACTTTCATCTTTTGGGGATGAGTAGTGGGATCCAATCCAAAGAAAGCTATTAAGGAAAGTCTTAGTGTGTATCACATACCTAAACTAGAAAAAAACCCTAAACCCTACCATTTAAAGCAATAGTAATACTGGTAATTTCAGCATAATTTTTAATTGTAAAACTAAAAAAAAAAATAAACAGCTATTTGTGGAATTTAAATGTGCATTGGTTTGAAAGATTTCTTTTATTCTTGAAGTTAATTCATACATATCATCCTTTTCCAAAAGCAACTTCAGTTTTGACAAATGCATATTCTTAATAGAAAAAAAAATTCTTATATATCTGAGAAAGTCTGGATAAAAGGTAAGAGCGCTTCACATCAAAGAAGGGATAATAGAAAGTAGCTTTAATAAATGCAGTACTTTCTATAGAAGATTCACAGAAAAGCAGTGACAGAAATATAAATAAAATGCAGAGCCTACAGTTGCCTACTGTTACCTACACATGAAATTCTTTAGGGGAGTTCTTCTTGGGGGACACCGAAGTTGTAAAATACAGTAGGCTATGTCACAAAGAGTGAAAATAGCTTTGTTTTACATCCACAACATTTTTAAGGGATAGTAATTATTGAAGACCTAGGCAATAAAATTAAAGAAAAATAAAAATATATAACACTAAAATTGCAAAGCATATCTACTTGTACTACAAATAGCTGTTGCATTTTTTTATACCTACAGATGTACCAAAATATAATCAATCTAAGCAGACAAACCAATTCCAGGTTTCATTTCAGAACATTTAAGCTTAATACAAAAAGTAGCTCTGTCATTAACAAATAATGTTTATAGTTATAACACATGGCCTTACTACAGTGGACAGCACTGTCCAAAAAAATCAAAAGTTAGAACTGACACATGAAATAAAAGAAAAACAGAACCAAGAAGCAGCCTCACCCCAAAGAAAAATTAAGGTTAAAGAAAAAATAGATTAATCTCAACAAAAACTGATACTGATAAAAACGAAAATCACAGAAGTTTCAGACTGATAAGCAATGCAAATGTGAAACTCAACATCATATCAATATAATTATCATCTGTTTTTTGACCCAGTTAAAGAGATCATGTACATCCACCTCTCTTTTAGGAATTAAGATAAGAACTTTACCTAGTAAGACAGCGAACCAACTCAGCAGAATTCCCTAGGAAAAATTTAATTAGACTTTTATTTTGCATTGGTGTCTGTTGTGCATCAATACAATGACTGGTAAAACTAGACACAAACAACAATCAGCTTAACCTGGTTTGGAATTGCAAACATACAATTGTTCTCATAATTATAGGGGTTTTGAATGGCATGATCTGTAAGAAAGACTAAAACTAAGACAGCAACCTAAGTACATTATTTCAGATAATATTTTACAAAACTTTTATCTTTATAGGCCATTGTTATCAATTGATATTATAAGTGTATACAGAAATGACTCTCTGTTCTGGTCTAAGTACTAAAAACAATTGCTCTACATCTCAACATCTGTAACAGCTTGCTGGCACCCTCCTCAAAATCTGGGGTGGTGCAAGGGGAAAACAATACACAGTCTACTCAACTCGTGACTGAAGTTCGTTTGTTCAGCAGCACTGTGACTACATAAGCCATCCTAGTCAGTACAAAAATAAACAAAATAATCAGAAAAGAGGAGGAAAAAAAGAGTCTGTGGCACCTGTCATTACAATCTCTCAATGCTAATAATTCAGTTCACTTCTAAATGTTATCTTATTTATTACACAAACTGATGATTTCACTTCCTATATATGAACTTATAAATGCTAGCTACATTTTTTACTACATGTAATTAACAAAGTCTGGAGAAAAAGTCAATATACTTCATAGTTTCGTATTAAGGATTTAACTTATCATAGAGTGAGAGAGGTCAAATACCTCGCTTGACTCGTATTACCCTGAAGGAAAATAGGCAGAGCTAAAGCATTTAAACAGATTTTTGGTCAGCAGTCCAGACTTAGTTAACCAAACCAAGCCAAAAAAAAATTTAAAACCGCAGAAAAACATGACAAACCAAAACCAAACCACTGTGCCAAACCAGAGACTTTTCAAAGGATTTCTTTTTTTTTTTCCACAATTTCCCACAAGAAGAATCACAATTTCTACAATTTTCTCAAGTTAAGATTAAAATAATTCTCAAATAATTCTCATAATACAAAAAAATGTCGCATTTGATCCACTTGGTGGCAGATATAAAACAATATACAATACACTTAAATAGCTAAACTATTAGATAAATATTAGATAAATAGCTAGATCGAGCACAGCCATGTTTCAATGCTTGGCCACATGTTAAATTTAAGAGGTCTGTTGAATTTTCCTGATGCAGGACTCTCAGATTACTGGTGGAATCTGTCAGGGTACATGGATTAGTGTCTTTTTCCATTAATATGTTTTGCTGAATATGACATTTGCAAGAAGATACATGTGTATGAAGCTGCACATGACGTGTGAGAAGATACAGCAGAGAAGTTGATACAGAAAGAACACATTCAGTGCTTAGTAAGAACTTTTCCAGAAAGTCAGGTGACCTGTTTAATGCCAGGTTTAATGCCCAACCAATTCAGCTGCTTATTTAGCAAAAGCTGCCAACAAAGATATCAGCACCATAAGCAGTAGTTGCTTCTGCAGTTTGGAGAGCTGCCCACTGGGAGTGGAACTGATGCAAACAAGACACAGCACAGACTATGATACAAGCATTGGAAGGCAATTTTAGACATAAATTTGTATTTGCATGGGGTTTCATGGATGTTAGTGCTATTAGGAGGCTGAATGGGATTTCAACACTCCAAGCCACCATAAAGCAATTGTTAATAGATTATGAAAGTTCGACAGATATAAATCAGTAATTGAGGGTATTTAAGTAGTTCATTCTTTAACTGACAGATGTTAATTCTATGCATATACTTCCATATTCTCCAATTAATGTACTCTCCATATCTATTCAGAACATCTCATTTTCTCTCATTAAAATAGATGTAGTTAGCAATGTAGGAACTAGCTGTTGATTAAGTTTTTTGAACATTGTCTCAAAACACACTCCACACAAGCACAATATGCAATCCAACTTCTATGTGCCAAAGGGGAAAAAAAATACTGCATAGCTTAGCCTGTAGAAAACTGCAAAGGTTAACTCTCAAAGCTTAAATGTGTTAAAGATGAAGAAGTTTTGACCATGGCTGGCACCACATTAGACTGTGTCAGAGGAATTAACCAAGACAGTGCTATCTGGGAAGTAAACCAGTACTATACAGACAGCTTAGAAAGGAACAACACATGAGAGCAGCAGAGGAAAAGTTTGCCATTAAATGGTTAGCCAGCGAGTCAGTGCTCAGACATTCCACTTTGGGCTGATCTCTCATCTTTCTTGTGGGGCTTATTCCTTAGGGGCTTTTTTCTATCAGTCCAGCATGTCAAGAGAACAAAGCTTAGAGCAGTAAGAACCAGCCATCAAGCCTTGGAGCCTTGAGCCCTTCCCAAAAGAAACAAGACTTCTATGTTATTTTAGGACTGCTTTTAAAAACAAATGATTTTGCAACTTTAAAACAAATCTCAAAGAGCATACCTTAAAATTTAAAGAGAAAAATCATAGAAAGAATGACATCTTCATTAGTTCAATCAGTTCTCAAAGGAAGTCACTATGGTAACAAAAATAGAAAAATTTAATCTATGCACGTAAATCCCTCTGTCACCAATTCTTTATCCTATCACATTATTTCCAAGTCACTGTACATCATCACACCACAATTTCCCTGAAAACCAAACTATTACCTAAAACATAAAGGTTTTGAAGTTAATTGAAAGCAAGTTGGGAAATAGAAAAATATGTTACCTCATACTCCTTTTGGAGCAGCACATTAAAAACTGCAATCTACAAAGCACGAAAAATGTTATCATTCTCATGTGGGTTTTTTCTTAGTATCAACATCCATAATTTTCTTTGCCATAATATGGTCCCGATTCTATTATTCATATATCACAGCCAAAAATATTAAAGGACAGACATGGTTCAATGTTAAGGGCTTCTTGAGGTGGAGTAAAGCATTCCAAAATTCACCCTCAAAAGAACAGGCTAAAATAATATGCAGACTCTATAAAAGAACAGCTTTTCTATTAATTCAGCTTTACCACCTTAATCCAGCAAAAGGCACCAATTCTTAACAGAAAGAGCAAAAGCTATATCTGCTCATGCCACTTTTCCCCCTTCATTCCTCTTGTATTTCTAAACCCTGGAGAGGACAGAAGTAATTTAAAAATGAGCTTTATTTACTTGCAGATTTGTCAGCATCTTACTCAGGTGACAGCAATATACTGCTTTTGAGCCTTTTTTGTTTTGTTAAAAGGGAATCCAAATGTAGGTATTGCTTACATTTGGAGTAAATTTAACCAATGATGATTAAATAAGGAAAAAATTGAGAACATGAAAGTCCTTTCTCACCAGATTATAGTTTGTCACAAACATCATGGGCTATTTTTAGGTGAGAGTTTCATAATGCTTTTAACAGATGCTTTCAAATGCATTTTAACAATGCTTTTAAGTTTTTGATGTTCAAATCTTTTTACAGAAGATAGCAGCTGGTTCAGCTCATGTGTGTTAAAAGCATGAGGATGCCAATGCATGACGATCCA
Organism: Rhabdornis inornatus; assembly: GCA_013397075.1. Classification (NCBI taxonomy): domain Eukaryota; kingdom Metazoa; phylum Chordata; class Aves; order Passeriformes; family Rhabdornithidae; genus Rhabdornis; species Rhabdornis inornatus. The sequence goes on along the minus strand of VWZS01005849.1, from coordinate 2,420,410 downwards.
GATTATTTTCAGAAGCAACACAAAGATGAGCATAAGCATTAAGAAGGATCTTAAGATAACTTGGTTCTTTTACTATCTTCCCTATCAACAACTGGGACGTGCCAAAAACATGATATTAATTAATGTTACATTATTTGTCAACAGATAAGTTGAAGGTGTTTTAGAACAGCATAGAAGCAAGCAGGGCCCTTAGGTGTTCCTAACCTTTCCTGCTGTTAACCCCCATAGCTATTTAAAAAATAATAATAAAACCCCAGCCAACAAATTAACTGGGCAAGATATTTGTTATCTCAGCAACTCACAAAGGTAGTTCTACCATTTTGGCAGAGGTTACAAAATAAAATATTAATCTCAACTCTAAATCACTAGAACAACAGAATCTGATCCTCCCGTCATCACGCACACACCCATACAAAAAACTCATCATGTCATAGGTATGCCACTACGTTGGATTTCTGTTGAAGTGACTCTTGAAGGCACTATTTATCATTTAACAATTCTGGAAACATGCTGCAAACATAGAAGATGTACTCAAGATAGTCAGAGAGCCCTTGCTGTGCTCTGTCACTGTACCATACTCTTGAAGAAAATATGCTACATCATCTTAATTGTAGCAACAGCTGCATTTGCACAATTATTTCTGTGTTACTTCTTGTTAATAGAGCAAGATGACAGAAGAAGTAGAATCATGATCATCTTTTCAAAGATTTCCATTAGTTGAATCACGACTCATGATCACTGCAATGTTGGCTCTGACTCCCAGCAGAGAGCCGAATGTGGGAAGTATCCTAGACAGCACTGAAAATATTGTAATGCTGCTGCTACAGAACCTCCCTGCAAGCCATGCTGGATGGATTCTTCAGTTTTAGAGCCATTTCAGATCGATTATAAACCATATTCAGCTCTTTAAATGAATGCATTATAGTGTTGTTGGAAGTATTATTTAGAGACGGTATTCTGGCAGTTCTGTTGTCGCCGAAAATGACCGAAAGTGGGGTGAGTAGAACTCCTTAAGAGCAGTGCAGCATCAAGAACAGGCATGATTAACTGTGGGGCACAGCTCCATCCAGTGTGCATTCCCATCTCCTGCAAGCGCCTTGCTTCCACACATTCACCACAGGCACGCGCATCACAATTCCCAGTAATTCACACATATTATAATTGCTCATTACCATAAAACCCTCCCCTGGTTCAGCCCCTGGTTCACGGTCTTGTTTTGGCTGTGGCTGCATTCCAAAGCCAGATACATTCCCCTCCAAGGTTCCTTTATCTCCCTTCTGTCCTTGATCAGAAAGCAGATCCTGTGCACCCTGTTTCTTTGCTAAGAGTACACAGGTGCAGAGCTCCTTGTTCTTAGATTAACCCTTTGGCATCAATTCCCCTCCTCTGAAACTTCTCAAATTCCTTGAGGCCATTTGATAAGCCTGAACTCAGGTTTTATCTACAGTACATATATTCCTGCAAGATTGAGGTCAATCATTTTGTGAACACGACCAATAACAATGCAGACAATTATTACAACTATAATCACAATTATAATGGTTTCCTGTGTCTCAGTCAGCCATCCTTTCAAGGACCATTCTCCTATTTCTTGAAGACTTCTATTGAGCCAATTAGTTTCAGAGGCTGTCCAGACAGCATTGCTGTCAGCAACTTGCTCTATTTTGTTGTCTTTGGAGATCTTCTGTTACATTTGGGATGTGTAGCCAACAATGTTCTCTATCCAATGTTTAATATTCACAAACCTCTTGTTCTTTGGCCAATAATAGATCCAAGGCCATTCTGTCTTGTAATATCATTTTAGTATCTAGTTAAAATCTGGAATCCCCTTTCTGTGGCTTTGGATAATTTCTTTACTTACCAAGTTTCTTTGCCATTATGTTAGTCAGATTATCATATTGAATCACCATTGACAGATTTATGAGGATAATTCCCCAAGGAATATGTTCCCCTTCTGAATCAGGGAGGCAGGCTGTAATGCTGGACAGATCACACATTTTACCAAACCCTCAGATTAAAGTCAATATTACATTTTCTTCAACCTCCACCTAAGGATAAAATGATTCCCATAAACATAAGTCAAGACATTTTGCTGCTCATTTACAATTGTCTTTGAAACTTTTGGCTGCAGGGGTCTATTGTTTTCCACTGTCCACTCTGGGTAGAGAGCCCTCTCAATTTGGGTGCAATGTATCCAGGAGTTAATTCATTTTACTTTCACAGATGGTCTTGTAGTCAACAGAACCAGATAAGGTCCTTCCCAGTGCTCCTGAAGTGGCTCAGATTTCCAGTTCTTGATGTATACGTGATCCCTGGCTGAAATGAATGAACTGAAGTGTGTAGGGTAAGAGGTTCTGAGAGAATGATAAATCTTTTAAGTTAATTCCAGGGTTCCCCTAATGAAATTCCTGATTGCCGATTTGTTCCTTGGACCCAGGGAGGGTTGCAATGGTCTCCCAAACATAAACTCATATGGGCTCACCTTCAGGTTAGTTAGGTCCTGTACTTGAAACTGTACTTCATAACAAGGCTAGTGGTAAAACCTGTGGCCATTTCAAGAAAGTTTCCTGAAACATTTTGTTAATGTGTCCTATTAAGTTCTGATTCATCCTCTCAACCCTTCCATTAGATTGCAGTCACCATGGACTATGTAAATCCCAGCTAATACCCAACTGCTTACTAAGTTGCTGTAACACTTAAGATATAAAATGGGGTCCCCTATCAGATGACATCCAGACCTAGGTATGATCTATTTGAGGAGTACCTTGGTGACTTCTGTAACCTTGTGTTGGTGCAGCAGGGGAAAGCTTCTGGCCACCTGGAAAAGATATATAGTAATACCAGGGAATGCTTGTATCCTTGTTAGAGTGGTAGCTCAGAAAAATTAACTTCCCAGGTTAACATTCTCCAGAAGTGTTTCCTCTCTTAGTAATTCCTGGAGGCAGTCTTTTTTAATCCAAAGTATTATTTTTAAGACAAACTGAGCATTTTTCTGTAACAGACCCGACAATTTTCGTCATGCACACACCAAGTATCTGAGTCCATAGACCAATCACCATGACATCAATTCCCCAGTGGGTTTGCTGATGTTTCTCCTTCACAATTTTCAACATCAGTTGTGGTGGGAGTCACCAACCACCCACCCTCTTTATTCTTTGGGCTTTGAGCTAAGTAGTTAATTTTGAATCAGCTTTACTCTATCCAGGGCTAACTTCTGGAAGTGAAATCAATTTCTTACGTATTAATGCTAAGATGCCTTGTTGCACAACCTCTCGTGCAGCTTCTCTGCAAGTCTACTTCCTACATGAATTTGGGAATTCCCACACAGGTGTGCCTTGCAGTGCAGTATGGCCACTTCTTTGGGTAGTTGGAAAGCATCAGGAAGGGACAATATTTCCTCTTTATATCTACTCAGAGACCGCTGTGCTGTTAATAGACCTCTTTCCTTTCATACCCATGTTCCCTTTCATACCCATTGTTCCTGCCCATGGGCATGAACAATGCTAGAAGCATATTTTGAGTCAATCCATATGTTTACTTTTCTTCCTGCTCTTCCATTTTTTCCTGCTCTGCCATTTCAAGGCTCTTTGTAGCATTATGAGCTCTGATAGTCAATTCCAGGCACTTTTCATTTGTTTCAGTTGCTAGTAAGATGTCATCAACATACTGCAGGACCAACCCTTCGGGATTCCCCTATTTCCAGGTGACTAATTCCTTTGTCAGTTGGTTCTCAAAAATCACTGGACTATTTTTAAATCCTTGTGGTTACACAGTCCAGGTAAGCTGAGTCTTCTGGCCACTCAAAAGCAAAAATACTCTTACTTTGTTTATCGAGAGGTATGAAAAAGAAGGCATCCTTCAAAAATATCACTGTAAACCACTGGTGATATTCCATAAGGGCTGTTAATAGGGTGTAAGAATTGGCTTCAATAGGGTAGATGTCCTGGACTATTTGACTGATCTGCCATAGGTCTTGTACTAACCTGTACTTGTCCATCCCCTTTTTAACTGGCAAAGTAGGAGTGTTATGTTCTGACTCAAATTCTGTCAATAATCCAAATTACCTGAAATTTTCTATTAGACTCTTGATTTCCCTTGTAGCTTCTAATTTTAAAGGATACTGCTTCTGCCTTACTGGCTTTGATACAGGTTTTAGGGTAATGCTTACAGACTGAGCTTGTCAGAACAGCCTGGAGCTCTGCCAGCCGAAACCAAGGGTGTTACTGCATTTTCTATGGATTCTGGTATTCTTCCATAATTGTCTGGTTCCAGTGTTCCCTGCAACATAAAATTCCTTGCCTCAATGGCTTTAGTCTTGGGTACCAATAATTGTATTTTTCCATTTTTAAATATAATCTGAGCCTCCAATATACAGTTCTTCTGTAAAGTTCTTCTAAAAGAAGAACGAGACACTCAGGCATACATAAAAACTGGAGTGTTATCCACTGTTTGCCAAATTTAATGTTAATAGGGTTATAGAATAATTAGATTTTCCACTTTCCCAGCTGCACCAATAACATTTACAATTTCTTGGCTTAATTCTCCCTGGCTGGTATTTAACACCGAATAAGTAGCCCCAGTGTCTTTTAAAAGTCCATTTTTTGTTTCTATTCTTTTTCCTCCTTCTCCTTTTTCCTCTTTCACTCAGACATACAGCGCACACACAGTGCACAGAGAGCACGCACAGTGTACACAAGGCTAGCACGAGACAACATCAGCTGTTAAATACTCACCTTCAAACCTCTTCCAGCCTTGTGAAATACAATCTAGAGGTGAATTTCTTGGGATTCATCCATCTGGAGCCTGTGATGAAAATTCTGAATCCATACCAAATCTTGCAATCACTAAGGCTGAAACAAGAGGGCACTTCACACCCACAGATGCAATTTCAGCCACGCAAACAGAAATCAAAGCACAGTCGACAGCATGACCCCAGTTGCTACAAAACCCCAAAAGACACCCAGCCACACATTGATGAACGAGCGAACAAGCAAATGACATTTACATCCCGGGCATCCTGGGGTCACTCCTACGTTCCAGCAAACCCAAATCAACACACAACTCACTCCCACATGTGCTCCCAGAGCCCAAAAAGGCCTCAGAGCATCTCAGCAAACTCCATCACAAACCATGGAACAGCAACAACCATTAGGAGGAGAAGACAGCAATCACCTCAGACACGGACCCCATGGTGGTCTGTGGGCTGTAGTGGGGCAGCGCTGCTGACTGGGTGCTGCCACTTGGGGCAAGGGAAGCTGTGTTTGAATTCCTGAGCTTTAGGATAATAGGACAAATAGGACAAATAGGACAAATGTGTCCGCACAAAGTCTATTGCAGAACCCAGATAGCCTGAACTTCTAAACTTTGGAGGAAAATTATGGGTTCGAGGGGAAAATCTGTGCTAGGCTATTTGGGAAGGCTGTACTGTCCTAGTTCCTCAGCCAGTGGGGCAGTATGCAGCTGGGAGTTTAGGGGAAAAGGAGGCTGTGTCCCCCAAAACCTTGAGAGAGGAGCCCCATGGTGTTATGCCCCAGTGGACTCTCTCCCTTTATTTGAACAAAGGTGCAAGATTCTGGTGGTGTCTCTTTCGTGAACAATGGCTTCTCATCGCATGATTTTCCACACCACAGTTTCATATTATGAAATGATATGTAATACCATTTAATAATAATATGAGTATATTCATATTATTATTATTTCATAATTATGTGCAAAAGGTATTGTTAAAAGGTATTTTAGTATGCAGACAGTGTGTGATTATCGCCAGTATTACCTATATATGTTAGCACATGAGTATAATGCTGTAGCTGCCGTGCTTTCCATGGTGCCCAGCCTGGCCCCAGGTGCCTGAGCAGGGAGGCAGCGGCAGGAGCCTGTGGAATGTGCTTGGATCAGGGATGTCGAGGCTGCCTGGCTCCCACCGCCAGCCCTCAGCGGGGACTGTCCCTGACCCAGTGCGTCCAGGCACACTTGTGTGCAGGTCTCTGCTTCTGAGGACATGTCCTGGTTTAGGGGAAATCTGGGAGAAAACCTCTGAATAAGGTCCCTCTAGGAAACAGATTCAAGCAGTCCCTCCCCCAGCTGGTTTGGGGAAATATTTTCTTGGAGAGAAGTGGAAAAAAACCACCACGCTGACACCCTGGCTTTGTGTGTGTAATGATTCTGTTTGAAAAATAATCCAACCAGCAGTAATGGGGTACAGGCTTCAGCATCTCCAGTGCACAGTCCGGATTGGACATGAGAAAAGATTCCTCACAGAGAGGGAGGGGGGGAATCTGCCCCCTCACAGAGAGGTGGGTCACTGGAATGGGCTACCCACAGAAGTGATCACAGCACCAAGCCTGTCAGAATTCAACCAGTGTCTAGCCAACACTCTTAGTCATATGGCTTATTCTTAGGTTGTTCTGTGAGGAGGAGAGTGTTGGGCTCTTAATGCATTCCTTCCAACTGAAGATATTCCATGATTCTATTGGTAGTTCCAATCAAAGGTGTTGCTCCCCTCTTACAGCAGTGTTGAAAAAAACCACAATAACAGCTGTTCCAGTGCTGGATGGGACTGGTGTCACCGTACATTAATAGAGAGGAAGAGATAAACTAGAAGGTAAATGTTTTTTTGTATGGCTGCCAGGTATACATTTGTAGCCGTGGAGTGGGGTGTTAACCCCTTAGGTGCAGCAGAAATAAGATGCACAGCTACATGGTCATCTCTCATGACAGGAAAGAGAGAGACAAGTTTACTTAGAAACACACTGGTTTTTATAACATGACTCGCAACTCCAAGAGCAGAAAAAGATGATTGGTTCAGAGAGAAGACACCTCGTTCCCAGGGCCTGGTCACGCACACAACAGGTGTTCTAGCTTGTTATTAATTCCTCTCTATTTTGACCAAGTTATCATCCTGGGAGAGATTTTCCCTGGCCTTCAGCTGGGCCAGCTTATCAGGCTGGGAACAGAGCTGAGAAGCTCCGGCCTGGAATATTTTTCAGGCTTTAATTTCTTACTTTCTCAATATGTGTATCCCACATACATTTGGTCTAGCAAACAAGTTTTTACCTGATAGCCTTTGTGCTGCTGCTCCATGGTGAACACGATGGGAAGGTGAGCAGTAATTGTTACAGAAATTGTGTCAGAAGCAAACCTGGGCATTGATACAATAGCAGGGCAACAATATATACATATAATAATATCAAAATCCCCAGCTGCTGGTCACTCCAGGCTTTCTTGTTTTAATCTTCAATTAGGAGAGAAAATCCATGTTTAGAAGATCTTGTCTTAAGTTGTCAGTCTAGAAAGAGTTATGCAGGTGTTTCCTGCTCAAGATTTTCTAGTGATGTCGCCCACAGAAATGTCATGGCTGGGTGTGGGACTAGTCCTGAGTAGTCAATGTTCATTTAGGACTTTAGTAGGTCAAAATTGCTCAGCAGGTTGCACCAGCATTACATCTGTCTGATGATACTGTGGTAAAGCATCACTGTCCATCCCTTGACTTACATGAACGTGAGTGGTTTGAGCTGCTGTGCTGCCTGAATCTTGCTTCTGAAATATTTAGGATGCACAGCTGGCATTCATAAAGCAATATATAAAATATTTCTTAGTTCTGTGGTTGAAAGTTGTCAAACACCCTTAAGTAGCTTACAGTTGAGTCTTACTCAATGAGAATCTTCATTGAAATTAAAGCAGGGATTCCCTGAAAGTCCATTTGTTGGATTTAGATTTGTTGGAGGTGTTTGGTGTAGGGTTTCTTTTGGTGGGGGGTTTTTTCCTGGTTTGAGGTTTTTTGTTTGTTTTAATTTTTTTGATAGAAGAAAAGAAGGTTGATACATGCAGTGTATGTCTCAACACAGATAATTTTAACTTGAATGTAGACAAAATGGGAGAATGTTAGCTAAGACAACTGATTTTAAGGGATACAAAACAGGAGATGGTAAAGGCACACTTTGTTTTATAGGAAGTTTTAGGTTTTGGTAACATGTTTTATAGACTGTCCAAAATGCTACATCTCTTGGGCTTAGTACACTTCAAGAAGCTGTAGGAAGAAAAGATAATGCTTGCTGAATTATGGCTGAACATTTTTTTATTGTTATTATTTTTGACTACTATTGCAAAATTAAGATCAGAGAGAATGAAAGAAATGTTCTTCATTTATTGTAAGAGCTTGCAGAAGACAGAAGCTGGATCAGTAAAAACCTGGAAAAGAATTTGAAGCAATTACTTTTACTTTTAAACTACTTAGCAGTCCTGGAAACAGAGGCAGTGAGAGCAGTTAGCAGTTTTGAGATTTACAACAACATCCTTGCACAGAAGAGAGGGAAGTTAGCTGCAGGATAGAAATGAGCAAAAGGAGATGAGGAGGGAGCAAAAAGAGATGAGTCTTTGAGGGGCAGCACTGGTGGCACTTCATCCCTTTCTTATGTGTGTTGTGAGACATGTGTTTCTGAAGTCTTGGGCCCTATGTGGAACTGGATACTGTCTGAAGACATTTCCCAGTACTCCACCATCTTCAGGAGGAAAGAACCAGTATTGGTTTGTCTGTTCTTCACACAAGGTTTTAACTCACCAAAACAGATTTTTTGCATTTGCTCTGGAAGCCTGTGTTTTAATCCCTAATTCTGGGATTAGATTTAGACCTGAAATGAGAGGCTTCTGTTCTTTCCAGTGCTTTTTTTTCCCACAGTCTTTTAGCTGTGGATACAACAGATAATTAGGATTTACTGTTCTTTTAGGTGGGTTGTGACAGCAAGATTTCTTGGTTGCTTGGGTTTTTATGTTGGGGCTGGTTTTTGTGTGTTTTATTGTGGGGTTTTGGATGTTTAAGTTGTTGCTGTTTTTATTTTATTATTGTTGTTGTCATTATTATTATGTTGGTGTGTGTTCCAGTTACATGAGAAATTTTTCTTCCAGAATCTTCAAGGAAAACATCCTAACTGTTACCAGAATGAGGATGTGGAGCAGTGACTGCACTGCTACATAATGGTGTAGGAACTAAAAACTACTTTCATCATCATATTGGCCCAGCATGGCCAATGGTCATGTAGAACTTCTTGGGAAGTAAAGTAAACCTTCCAGTTATCATGGGAAGCAGATTTATGGGCATTAGGGCCTTAGCTCAAGTACTGCTTGCTTCAAACACATCCTTTTGAAATAATGGCAAGTTTAGCAGTGGATGTACTTTTTTAAGCTGTATGTTATTTAATCAGGGGTTTATATTGATTGCCATACTGAACATGGTTACTGAATTTCAGTTTCTTGCATGAAAATCTGTAGCACTTCACAGAATGACCCAGGCTGACTGCAGGAAGAATTCCTTGCAATGCAGCTTTTTGTCCAGCCATTGCTGGTCACCCTAACTGAGAGGAAAAATGTTGGGGGCCAGTCAGTACTAGAAGCTCAGCTTTGCTTGAATAGAATAAAACTCTCTGAATGTTTATTACTTGTGTGGCCACCAGGCACAGCCTTTTGTCTGTGCTTTCAGCTGCCTCTCAAAGCACACTGATAAATGCTTTCATAGCTGATGGAAAGCACACACCCCAAAAAAATAGGTACTGGAAAGCACACACCCCAAAAAAATAGGTACTGGAAAGCACGCATCCCAAAAACAGGTGCTCGAAGGAAAAGGGAGAAAAATGTGCAATAGGATGTGCTCTTTTTGCTCATGCTGCTGGAAGCTGGGAAGATGCCATGTTCCAGCAGCTCACATTTCCTATCTCTTTGGTCTCGGAGACGGGTACAACTCAAGTTGCCAGCATTTGCATTTCAGTAAACTCTTGTCATTTACACTTGTGCAGGCTTGCTCACATCTCGTGTTCAAGTCCAGCATGGCAGCTCTCTTCTCTCCTCCCACACAAACTCCCCCCCTGCTATAATTAGCTCAGCAGCTACAGGTGTTTTGGCCCTAAGTGTTCATTTGATCCTTATCAGCACAAATGCAATACCTTCGACTGACTGCTTGCAGCTCCACAACTGGAATGAATAGTCCTTCCTGCACTTAAAAGGAAAAACAGCATATGGGGAAGCAGGAGGCCCCCCAGCTAATGGAAAGTATGTACTACAATAATCCTAAACTGACCTTCCTTCTAACAGATTAGAGTATCATTTGGAGAAATGAGGAGCTCGTGTTCTTGCTGTGATTTAGGCATCTCTTCTTTTTTAGCATATATATTTGCTCTTTACAGGCTTTCCATTTCTAGGTAGCAAAATTTGATTTTTGGAGGACTCATTTTTTGATATCCCAATTAAAAAAAGTGGAGACCAAGAACTAATCACCATGTTTAAAAGGAAGTTAGTATGAACTTTGCCATCCAGTAAAATTACATGGGGAGTAGGGAAAACAGGGAGACTTTACATTTAATGTTTGTTTCAAACCAGTTGCTACTGTTTGTTTGCAAAAGGATGTTATTTTTAGTTTCTAAAAAGAAACCAAGCAAACAAAACGCCAGCATGGTGGCAAATGTGTTGTGCCCAGTTGCAAAATGGTGAGCAGCTTTCTCTGCCTTGTAACAGTATTCACAGGACCAGTCAGTGATGCTGTCCAGTCAGAATTTTTTCAGTCAGAATTTTTTCTGTTGTGGAGTTTGGTAGAAAGTGGCAAATTTTCCTATCCTAATTGTAGTTACATCTTGGAGATGTGTGTCTTGCCTCAAAGACTTCAGTAGCAGACTGAGACACACATATTTTCCTCTATAATGAACATTTTTTTCCGTGAAACTGTGAACACATGGTTGTTTTCTGGAGATGTATTGAATTAGTTGATCACCTAGTCTTGTAGAGTACAATGGAATGTCTTTAAGACAATAATAATAATAATAATAATAAATAATGGGGTGAGCAACAGTAAAATTTAAGAACTTTCTTCTTCCACTCTTCCCTTCAGTGTGGGTAATTGTGATACAAATCAATTAAATGAATACTACATCTCCATTTTTCTTGTGGAAATTGGCTTTTCCTCTCATATTTGACAGAGCATTTGTTTAAATTTTTGTTGAAAGTTATCACTGAAATGAAGTCTTCCATAGTAATTTGGGATAGCAGTCTAGAGGTAACAGTATAGTCTGTGCCGTGTCCTTTAGACAGTAGGTATTGACTACTTCTCTGAAATTTCCTTCCCTATTGTCCCATACTAGTGCTTTCTTCTAATTAAAATAGTATGCTCATTCTTTGAAGTGCAGGTACCATTTTTAATGCATCTGTAGGGCACAATGTTGACAATAATAAAAGGCTTTTAATTATAATTATCATTTGTATAGGCATAAAGTAAATTACTTGGAAAAACATGAGTGAAAAAATTCTCAGTGAAGTGCCAGCCTAGAAATTCCAGCAGAGTGTGCTGTAGGTTATCTGCTTAAATACATTTATGAGTGAGGGAGTAGGAGCAGTGTTGGGAAAGCAAGTGTTTCCCTGTGATCCAAAATCCCTGTGAATTTCAGATAGTGAGGAAGAGCCTGTATACACACCTCAACAATTTCTCAGTTATTATTATTAATTGTTAAATTTGGTGCCTGTAGAATCATTTTTTATTCAAAGCCATTGCATTTTATTATTCAGCCTGAAATAATAGAATGGATTGATGCCAGCAAGTCATTTACACTTAACTTCTTAAATCAAGGTTACTCTGTTCAGAAGACTAAACTGATGAGGTAAACATTGAGAGGAAGGAGGAGTCTCTTTCACTTCAGTTACTTTATTGACTCTTTCTAGCTTGTGTTAGTAATTGATCTGAATGGAGGAAGTTTAATTTATTTTAGATGGAAAAAAAATCTGTCAATACCGAAATACTCTTGATACTGTCAGAGTACCATGAAATACCTCACCTCTACAAAGATTGACCCATGTTTGTCTACTGCCTTCCTAATAGCCAACAATGGTCATTCCTGTATGACAAACTAGTATGCACTACATCAAACAGCCTCTATGCAGAAGTCTTCTGAATTAAGGCCTTCTGAAATGTGTTTGGTTTTGAATCTCTTATCTTTTCCCTTTGTCCCAAAGCACAAAAGGTGAAAAGAAAATAGCATGAGACTTTCTAGATAGATTTCGCGAGAAAGGCTCAAGTTAACAAACCTTTAAAATCAGGAAGCTGTAATATAGCCACAAAAACACAAACACACATCCTCAGACCAAAGAAGACAAAGCAAATGTCGACTTTAAATATGTTATTTTGAGTGCACTATGGAAAGAAGTCTCCTATGCTTTATGAGCAGCCAGAAGGTGTTGCTGGAAAGGCATCAGCTGATTAACTAGCATTCAGGTTGGTTGCATTCCAGCATGTCCTACAGTCTCTCAGTTGCTTAGTCAGATGGCAATCTATTTTTACAGACTTGCTGGTTTGTTGCCAAATGGGATAAAGGGACTCATCTGACTGACAGTAAAGCTTAAATTTTTCCAAGCCTGACAGGAAAGAAGTCTTGTAGTAAGGGGAAAGCTTGCAATAGGCCATTTGCCAAAGACAGGACTGACAGGAGGTAAGACTATTAAATAAATGGATCAGCTTTCTTTACTCAGAAGCTGTGCAGGAATGATAGACCATCTGCTTTCCTGGTTGTTCTTAAAGGATAAATGAAAATTGAAGAGAAGTTTGGCCAGGTTTTCTCCTTCATTCTTTCTAATGAGCTCTTGTGCTGCTGGTTCAGCATGCAATTTTAATTTAAGACAACTGTTACTCCTTATGCCACTTGACAACTTGTGAGACCCTGACACTGTGGTTAGTGAAACACAAGGTCAACCATGTAAATGCAGAGAATTTTCTACATTTAATTTGGAGGAGAGGTAATATATGTTTAACAGATTATATAATCTTTCATTAATCTTTCTTTTACCCTGCACAATTAGTGTTTGAGGTGTTTTTATGCTTTCTTTTCTATTTGTTTTTGGCCAGATTCAGTGGCTTTTGTTGGGTTTTAGTTTTGCTCTTTTACTATGATTCATTTGTACAGCTTATGTGTGAACCTTCCTCAAGTGTTTAATTGACCTCTTTAGCACCCAAATGAGGCACTAACATTATCCTTGTCTAATTATTAGAGGAGAACAATTAATAGACTGAGGAAAAGGCATACAGATCAGTATCATTTGGCCTACCATTAATCTGAGAAAGCTGAGTACTTCTCTTGGTTCTATTGAAGAGGAAGTAGGTGCTCCAGACTTGCAGATATTTAATAACTTAGCAGCTTGCCTAGAATAACATAGAAACCCTGTGACAGCTAGGAATGTGGCCCAGAGCAGAAGAAATTGGACATGATTCTGTAAACTAAATGTACATGGCCAGATGTTATTGCAAAATATGAGAATGGTGTGTTTATAGCTATATTAAAAAACTGGAAATGGGATACTCTTCTCTGTGTTATTAAAAGGAAGTTACGTTTCCTTTTCTTAGTTTTGTAATTTTGGATTGGTGGGATTTTTTAAGCAGCACTCACTGGATACATCTGTTGGGTAGATTTCCTACTGGGGAGGCATTTCTGTTGGGTTGGGGTGGGAAACCACCCCAACCACCTCAATCATTGAAAATGTTTCAAAAAGGAAGGCAGGGAAATCTCCACAGACAGTTGTGGACAAGAATTTTCTCTTGGGGGTAGTACAGAGAGTGGGACAGCAAAGGGTGGTGGCACTAGATGGGATGGGATGGTAGTGCAGTGAAGCAGTACAGTGGAAGAAGAAGGAATTCTATTCCTGGAGCCAGAGGATGAGTCCTGGTAGAGCTCCCAGGCTTATGGGGATGACTGATCAGTGAAGGAGTGTAATTGAAGCTACTGCTTAGAGTAACTGTCGAAATAGTGCTACACTGAATAGCTCTGAGGAAATGTGATGAGTATGGAAAGACCAGTGGTGACGGGGCTGAAAGAAAAAATATCAAGCTGATGAGAGAAATCAGCTTCTATAGGTATTACAAAGAAAGAAATAGCAGGCACAGGCTGGACATGACACACACAAAAAATGCTGTGGTCAGTGTCAGAAGTGTGATATCTTTACAGAAGAAGAATCCAAGATTATTTTTGACCATGCTTTATTTTAAACCATTACAGAATGTCTGGAAAAAAATAAAAAATGCAACTCAGGTCAGGATTCAGGAGTTGATAAAAGATGAATCAAAACCTATTTCCTTTGTGAACAGTTTGTGAAATTCACATTTGTGTCGTGTAAGTAGGCACAATTTTTGAGGGAAGAAGCCCCCTTAGGATCTAACAGAGTTAAGAATGTGAGTCACTGAGAAAACTTCTAGCAGAATGTGCATGTGTTAACTTTCAAGAGCTTTGTTCCCTTTGGTGCTGGTTTCCATCTTTGTTTCAAAGAACAGGACAGTGCAAACTTGCTGGCTGGGGTAGCTCCATGTGTGTGCAAAGTTATGAATTTTTTTATGTGTATTACACAGATATCCTGATTTTTATCATTTTTTTTTTTAAAGTAAGCCCAGTCTCATTCAAGTGTTTCTGTACCCTGAGGCTCATCTATATCACAGTAGTCATGTACAGAATGTAAAGCAGCACTGCCAAAAGCAGATGAAGACAGATGGTGATGGCTGAAGCAGTGGATCAGTTTTGTGTGGTCTGCTCAATCAAGGGTGTAGATGAGGACTAGGATGAAGTCCACATACATGCTCATGCTAAAAGGTATTGCTGCCAGCTGCCTTCAAGGGTGGCCATCATATTTCTCTCTTGGAAGTGAAGCTAAGATGTCCCCTTTTAGAAAGCTGAGGGGAAGAGTATTTAGGTTTGAGGACTCCAAGTGAAAGTGAGTCCAGAATCTGAGAAACCCCTACAGAACCACTGTGCACTTAAAGATCTGAGTATGTCTCATTTCTTGTCCAGTTCTTCTAAGCTCATTGTCAGGTCACAGGATCTTGTTACATTTCTTTGTATGTAAGATGAAGATGCCTCTGGTTTCAGACAGCTTCTCTTATTACAGGTGAATAACAAAACAGACACCTTTTAGTCCTTATTTTCAATTATTAGCTCATGATGTTGAATTTAGGGTATAACAATCTGATCAAGGAAAGGCAACTGGGTATTAGGGGACAACAAAGTATTGTTTAAAGTTGAGACACCTGAGATAGCACATGAGAAAATCAGCTGCCATTCAGTGTGCAACACTCCTTCAAGTGCTACTGTATGACAGGAGAAAATGAAAGATTATACTAGATTATACTCATACTATAAGAAATGCAGCTAAGAGGTGGGAGAAGTTGAGAAAATTAAAGGAGTGAAAACCAGAAACTAAAAGATAAACTGGGGTGGGGAAAATGGTAAGAAATAGAAACTATAGTCATAGCACGCACCATTTTTTCTCTGAGTATTTTCGGGTACATCTAATAGCATTGAAGCCTGCTGCAGTAGTTGTGTGAAATCTTTTTTTTAAATCTGCATTTTATATTTTCTTTTACTTGTTTATTTATTCCCCATCCCCACTTGGAGACTGAGCTAAAAGAGTTAACAAGGCATAGCAGGGTTGTTCCACAGGCTGATTCTTGCTCTGATAGTGAGGAAGTTTGCTGATTACAAAGTTAGAGGCAGTTTTCCTTGTATATTACTACAAACGTAAATCCAGTGATTGGCACCAAGTCTGAACTCTGGGTTTAAGCTCGCCTAGAAGAATATTACTGCATCCATGGTTATGACAATGTATGCTCCAACATGGACCACAAGGCTACTGAGAGTTTACTGCAGGGGTCTTTGCAATGTGCAGATGCACTAGTCATGAATTCTCGGTGGATTTTCAGAGCATTTCTCTGGCTTTTGGAAAGCATGGTCCCAGAGGAGCTGCAAATTGTGGGAAGCCACTGGTAGCTTAGACTCTTTGTGAATTGGACACCTTACCAAACCTCTTGGGATTTTGCCCTGGTTCCACACAGCATCCAATAAGACACTGGTGCCTTGCAAATGCCAGTGCACTCTGGTTTGAGCTGGTCTTGTGGGGGTGACAGCGAGTCTCTGTCATCCTATGCTCCTATCCTGGTTTAGCTTTTGTTTAGAACAGCACAAGCGTATGTTGATGTTTTGTGGTCAAAGAAAACTTTGTCCCTTTATTGCTTTTCTAGGATTCTATCTAGTTTCAGCCAGCTTGTAATTGTATTTAAACATGAGTCAAATGGTTGCTTTTCAGTTCTGGTTTTACATTTATGTTGTTGTTGTTGTTTTTCTCCTGGAAAACCTGCTAGAGCAGTGCACCAGCTGACAGAGAGCCTTAAAGAAGCCATTGGTTTTGATGAGAGACGAGAAACTTGTTGGGTCCGCAGGGCTACTTTTGGTTCCAAATATATGGTGACTTAGTAGTCACTGAAGCTTTATTTTAATATGTGTTTATTTGTCAGAGTAAGGATAAAAGCCCAAATATACCTGGAAAAGTTTAGCAGATGCAAGGAAATGTTCCTGGGGAGCCCTGCCAGACAGTGTATCCAGACATGGGTGGTCAGACCAGGGAGCTGGTATGACTGGAGTATGAAAAAATATAATATGATTTTTAAGATGGTGTTTCTGGCAGATCTCAATTCCTTTTCATTATTTCTAGCTTTGTCTTACTTAGCGTGTGTTAATCATCCTGATAAAACAGGCAAAGGAGAAAGAACAGAAAGTGTCTAGTTTGCATTGTCATGCCTTTGGTCAGTAGTGTTTAAAGTGTACATGGGTTAATGAAATAAGAACACTTATTGGGTTTGGTTTTTTTTTTGATTAAGAGGCTAAAAAACAACAGGTGCAGATTTGTCAAGGAAACTTAAGAGATTTCTCTGATGCGATTTGTGGTCCTGGTCCTTACATGATGTGAAAGTAGCTGCATTCAGTCCTAAACAAAAATGCACTACTTGTTCTGGGATAAAAATAGAGCTTTAAAGAAGGCAAGCAAATTATCTTGACTATCCCAGTTCCAAGTTTTTCAGAGAAACTCCCATATGCCACTAAGAAAGATTAGATATATTAAACAGCTAGTAACTTCTTCTATATATAAAGTGATTTCCACATTTCCAAGTGATAAATTAAGAGGAAACTCAGAGGACATTTATGTACCTGTTGCTATTAATTTTAAAACTGACAGTATCTGCTTGCATGTTTCCTACAATAATAATGATAATAATTTTTTTAGAAAATAGTTTTTCTAGCTCATAGGGAGAAATTGGAGCCAACAAATTTATAAACAAACCAGGTAACTCAAACTTGGACGGTACTCTTGAATAAAAAAGAATAATTTTCAAAAGAACTCACTGAGGCATGGAAGCTGATTACTTCATGCTTCCTTGTTATGGTGATATGAAAGCTGCTAAAAGTGAATTATTGTTAAGTAGCACTGTTATAGCACCAATGATTTAAGAAGCTAGATAAAGCTTTCAGAAAAGGAGAATATTGTTACACCTACTGCTTTGGGGGATTGTGGTGGAGGAAAGGAGTAGGTAAGATTTTGGTTTTAAAGCCATAAATCATCCTGTTCCCTAAGAAACACTGGAAGCATGGTAGATCATATTTTAATTTTTGGTATTGAGTGGTAGTATTTGGCATTCAGCTGTCCTCACTTCTGAGGTAAATAGGCTGGTTATTCTTGGGGGGGGGAGGGAGAAAAGTATTCTACTGCTCTTTGATCTGTCTACTGAGAGAGCCAACAAGGCTTTGAGTTATGGTGGTGGATTTTGTGTGTGTCAGATGTAAACATCTGTTTATTTTCCATAAAGTAATAAGTCACCAGATGGTAAAGGTTTTTATCCATGTTGCTCTAGCTGGATTTGTACCAGTAAATTGGAGGTGAAAGGTACCATATGCTACTGTTAATCTCTGAAGCATTCATTATTCATAAAATAATTTTCAACACCTTTTAGTGTTGACATCTCCCTTTCATTAACGTCCTTACTTATTTATGTGGGCAATGTTCAGATGAAATGTAACTTAGAGTATACAGGGTTTTATATGAGTGTTCCTGAGATTCAGTGCTGACTAGAAAATCAATTGTCTTCTGACAGTGAATTGGTGGCTTATGTGAAATGAGTCATATCATTGCAGTCTCCAGTGGATATGGATGGTCACCACCAGCCTCAGCAGAGAGTCAAACTGCAGATAAGTTTGATAACTTGGGAAATGATACATGTTATGGTGGATTATAGCTAATTATTACTACAAAAAAATGTTTTACTGTGAGCAATGGTGCTTACTGTCACTGCTGGCAAGAATCTATTAGACTGGGATGAGACTGTCTTGAGGTTCTGAGAGCAGAGCTTACTGAAGGTACAGTTAAAGATTGGACCTTGGTGACTATGTGGGTAGGGGGCAGTTTTGGAGGGAGGTGTGAAGGAAAGGATTAGTGTTGAAGTTTACCTAGATCACAATTTTTCAAAACTGGGTGTGATAATTCTGGGACACACTTAGGGGTTTGTTCAATGGCTGGATGTTCTTCAGCCTAATAAGTGTCCAGGGTGATGTTCAGCCAGCTTTCTGCAGAAAACACCCTGACTACAACACACTGCCTCTAGAAACACCTCGTGGCAGATTTCTCAGTAATGTGTCGATATCTGAGTTAAAGAGGTTGCTTTTTAAAATTGATAGGCATAAGATTTCCAGCATGATTTAAAGACATAGTTTAAAAGCAAGTAAAAGTCAAATCTTATGCTGACAGTTGGAATGGGACTGCATTTATTCAGTCTTCCTTTAAGAAGCAAAGAGTGTACCAGTAATTGATGTCTTCTGCAAAGGAGTCAGTCATGAAACCACTTTTCATAAGCTGTGAGATGAACTGTCAGATCCAGAAACCAGAGAACACTTTTGTCTTTGTCTGCTCAGGAGACACTGACAGCTGCAGTGTTTCAGTGTTGCCACCCTTGGCAGTGAGCAGTGCCCAGCACCCTTCTGGTCTGTGCCCTTTGGAGAACAAGTACAGTGCTGTGCGTGCCAGAAGTGAGCACCCACCAAAGCCAGGGCACCCCTTCTTGGCCAAACTGAACTGCCCTGTCATCACTGGGGAGTGAGCTTGGCCTCCCTCCCCACGGGAAGGTGTGGATAGGGCTCTTGCTGAGAGGACACCTGCTGCCAGTGCAGGTGAAAGGACCAGGGTGATGTGGGCTGCCCCATGGGATGAGCCTTTCCAGGCCAGCAAGTGCCAGCTGTAGCCAACCTGCTTTTCCAGAGCTCAACTGCTGATCAAGGCAGCAGATCAGCACTGATCAAACCATCACTTGTGTGTTCTATGAGGTCCCCTAGTCTGGCAGCAACCTGAGCAACCTTTTAGTCCATGTAGAATAGCTTACCCAGGAGGGCAAGTTAGCCTTCACTGAACTTCAGTCTGTGCTACCCTGCATGGGATCTTTAGATCATTGCCCTGAAACCAAGCTAAGCTGGTGCTCTTCCCTCTTAGCATGATATCAACTGTTCATGGCCTGCATATTTTATGGTGACTTTACTGAGCTGATGCTTGGTAGGCTGTGGTTGCTTTGGTCTTTCTTGCTGATGCTCAGGAGAACCCTGTTTGTCCATATGGTATTTTGAAGGCAGCTGCAAATGAGATTTAATCAGTTGGAATCAACTAAAAACCTTTTAAATAGAGTAGGCTGATATCAGTTCTTTGTCCTGCCCTTGGAAAGACCCTATCAACACAGGTGGATGAGACTTCTTTCCCTTTCTACAGTTTCACATAGACTTGTATCTGAGCTGTTGTTGCTTTCTCGGACTGTAGCCAAGCTTTGTCTTTTGTCTGTTTTTCTCCCCACCTTTTGCTTCTCCCTTCCAGCCTCAAAAGCACTCCAAAGTGGCATCCAATTGATATGGATGTACAGCAGTTAGTATTGCTGTTGCTAGTGTTGCTAGTTAAAGAAGATGGGCTGCTTCTTTTAATTTGAACCAAGTTTTGATTAAGCCTTTCCAAGCAGAAGCTCTTTGATACTAACTAGAGAGAAGAAAGCTCAGATTGGCAGGGTTTTGAGGCAAGCACACTGGAGATCAGCAGATGTCCTGAAATGATCAAATAATCCTGGATGTGTGAGACAGCTGGTGGTCTTAGAAAATGCAGCCAGAGTCAGTAATGGCAGTTTGCTGTACCAGTTCTGTTTTTCAGCATTAATTTTATATGGGATTTTGCATGATCTCTCATTTTAAGCTGGATAAATACTTCTGATTTTCAAATTTAGTCCCTGAATGCATCCTCTGTTTGATGACTGATCTTTGCTAAATTTGAGATTTCCCATTTCCCAGAGCAGAATGGGGACAGGGCACAACCATTGTATGTCAGGAGGCTTAGTTAGCTAGGGCTGGTTTAAGAAATGCTCACGAGAGGTTCACACAACTGTTGGAGAATTCTCATCTTTGGTTTTCTATATTACAGGGCTGAACAGCTCTCCTATTTTTTGTTGGGTTGTTGTGGGGTTTTTTCCCCATGACCAAGTTTCTCATGTTATAAAATCACTTGCTTTTTGCACACAAATAATTGAAGAGTGGGAAGTTTTGTTAAGTGCTTACGAAACGTACTGGTCATCACAGCTAATCAGGTCTTTATATCATGACAAGGGGTGCTGCAGTGCTCCATCTGCAGAGGAAGAGTGCATAGTTTACAAGTTTGTTCACAGGGAGCTGAGAGTACTCAATACAAGACTTGTAACATGTTCTTGAATAGGTGCCGAGCAGTGAAGCTGCAGAACTTCTGCTCTATTGGGTCGTGTACATCCCTCACTAATATTTCAGAAGTAAAATTTTCCATGTAACCTCCAAGGAGAGATGCACACAGCATACCTAATCCTTCCTCCTTCCTTATCTCTGGGTGTGGCAGCAGCAGGCTGCAGAGGGCCTGGCTGGGCAAAATGCTCAGAGTTCTGCCCTCCCCTTTGCAAAGCAATATTAAGGATAATTACATAAAAGCAGTTTATTGAGTTGAAGGTTATCAAATCATAATGGTTATGGGGTGTTTCTCCTCTTCCTTATATAGGAAAAAACCTTTAAAATATAACCTCTTTGTTTACTTTGTTTTTCCTGACATGACTTCATTCCATCTTTCCAGGCTAAACGATCCCTTTTTAGAGAATGGTTTGGTCTGCCTGCAAACTGTGGACTGGTTCTCTGCTTTGAACACCTTATCAGCAGCTTCTATTTCCCTTCTTTTCTTGGCAGATGAGTGAAAAGCACTCATGTGCTTTGCTCTTTGAAAAATGTCTGTGGTGTCATCGATGTTCTTAGAGATAACCCCAAAGCATTTACCATGTCTCAAGTCTCATTACCTTACTCTCAAGTCACATACCCACTGCTTCTGCTTTTGTTAGCTTGCTGTAGTCAGTGCTGCATTAGGCATGTCCCATCAGGAGCTATCTGCATAATGCTAAAGGTTTAAGCCTCTTGAAAGGTCAATCTCTGTGTTTATGGGGCTCCCATTCACATTACCTGCCAGTCTTGGGAGGACATTTCAGTGTGGGATCGTTTTTGAAACTTGATGGGTTTTTTAAACAGATAGTCATGTGCTGACTTTATAAATGTTGCTGTGGTGGGAAGAAGAGCAAAGTGAGAACTCCATATGGAAGAGCTCTGTAGAACACACTGCCTTCCCACCATGGTTGTGGGTTTGCATCCATGCCTAAGGGGATTACATAAAAAGCAAACACTAAAAATAAGTGTGGAAAGGTTTTGTTGATTTTTGTTGTCATTGTTGTTGTTGTTTCTGGTTGTTTTAATTTATTTTTTTAAATCAAAACTTTAAATCATAAATAGTAAGAAAGAAAAAAAAAAGCTGTGCAGCAGTCTCTGGTTTACTGGAGGACTGTATAAAGCATTCCTTTGGATCAAAACATGCTGATCTTTCCATGTGAAACTAGGGGTGGGAAGAAAAGCCACTGCCTTACTGAGCAGATGATGGGATCTACAAAGAGTTAACTGCAGTCAGTTACCTGTAGGTCACAGTAGGAGACAAGTCCTGTGCTGCTGCTGGAAGTGTTTTGCACCCCCCTCCCTTTCTGAGACAAGAGACCATATAATCACTGTGTAATCCTCTTTAGGTGGGGCTGAGTGAATTTTCTCCCTGTAGCTGTCTCCCATGAGTAGATGGAAATCTTTCACGCTTTGGATTGCTTGTAAGCTCACCTCTGAAAATCTACCTCTTCACTTGCACTCTTTTATCCAGCCACACGCCCATGTTACTACTTAAAGTTTTGATGTATAGCCATATCCTTTATTGTTCCCATTTTCATTTCTGTTCAAGCTATGTCAGCCTTTCCAGAAAGGCATGGTTTCCCCATCTGTTGTGGACTTGTGGAGATGCAACTGCAAGCCTAATTAACACCAACTCTAATTTGTGCTCAATATGTTTTTGAACATTTAAACCTCCAATGACTCAAAACAGATAGTCATATTTTTTCAGTTTAGTTTTATAAATGAGAGCTGGGGGCAGTGTCCCCTTCTAAAAGGTCTAAAAGGTCAAGCTTTAAGTGTAGTTTTACTCCAACTTATATATTTGGTACAGAAACAAAGTCCTTAGATATGCTGATGGTAGAATTGATTTTTTAAAATATAAATTGGTGTTTGTCTCACAAAATTCTAGTATTTAGGGTATTTCTCATCCTGAAACAACTAAGACTTGAAATCTACTTTTGTCTTTAACTGGAAACACAGGAAAACTAAAAGCACAGGCTCAGAATAGCTGTAGCAGGTTAGACAAGATGACGTTTTAGTCCTGCAACTTGCTGCCATCCCCTGAGCAGAGCTGCCAGCACTGTTCAGTGCCCACCAAGAAGGGTGAGTAGCAGCAAAAACAAGAGTCCAAGAGGATGGAAACTCAATGAAAATTCCTGGAGGTTATTAATAATCTGGAATAGGAGAGCCAATTAGTGGTAAATATGGCAAAACCAAAACTTTCCCACTTGGTCTGACAAACGAAAAAAGTCCTGGTTCAGGAATAGCTTTGGAGTTTTTTTCCAGTTGCAAAACCAAAGCAAATGGAACAATGTTACATAGAAGATCCCAAACTGGATCAAGTAGTGGAAGGATAAGACAGAAATGCTGCTGGTATTGTAGTACTCTTCAAATAAACCAAGCACCACAAAAGCCCTGTGAGTTTTCTACTAATATTTAAAACAGTAACAATGCCCTGACCCATTTTCTATGCTGTATAGAGTCAGTCTGTGTCTGTCCTACGATGCTTACAGATAAATTGGTATTGGTGAATATTTTTGCTTTGTGATTTATAGGATGAGATGACTGTCCCTATGCTGGAGATCTAGCACCTTTGTGTGCCTCTCTTCACAGAATCCACGTGGCAGAGGGCTCAAAGTCCTCTTATACTCCTGCAGCCCTTCAGAATAAGGACCAATTCCAGCAGGCCTGATGAGAAATGTGAATTAAATTCTAGATTATTAAATGCTTTTTTCATTCTAACGTTTAAGCTGTAAGTTCTTAAAACCTAAAAAGTTTATTCATGCACTTCCTTGGTTTGGAGGAGAAAGGAGAAATTTTAGTTTCAGCTCTCTCTGAGAACCTGAAAAAGCCTTTTTTCTGGAACTAAACTGTTATCCAGCAGCCCATGAAGCTCACAGTCTGGGGCTTCATGGAAGAGAGATTCAGTTCCTTGGTCTCTTTTAGCTTCTTACTGGGCAAGGCTCTGTGCTTCACGAAAAAGGAAATACAAGACAAGCCCACAATTCCTGAAAGGCTGATATCAGCTGTGAACACTTGTTTTCTGCCGGGATTTTCAGCCCTGGTAGAATTCTACCTCTGTGGATTGGTGCCTTGAGGTTTAGAAGTGAGACCTTGAGAGATCCAATCTGGGCAGCTGTGTGTTTGAGATCCTCTGTTAAAGGGGTGCTGGTAGCATCCTGGGGGACCTCGTTTTTTTTCTGTTTCCAGCCTTGAGGGAGCCACAGACACCGATAAACCTGTCAGCATTTAGTAAACAATACCTGATTTTTTCCATATTCTTAAATTAAGCCAAGTCATTCAAACCTGCACTTTTTACTTTTATCAAGTGAAAAAGCACATGCTAACTGATAGTAGACTGATTTATTTGTACACAGAGCTGGTTGGGTGGTGGTTGGCTTTTTTGTTGTTTTTGGGGACTTGGGGTTTTTTTGTGTGTTTTGTCAGGCTATTTAGAGTTCTTTATCTTTGCCTTGGTTTGGGAAAGTATCAAAGAAAGTCAATCATTCATTAAGTTCCTGGCCTTTTGATTAGGGATGAAACATCTTCAAAAGAGTTTAACTGAAAGCAAAGCACTCAGGTATGTGCTTTCCAGCATGAATTTTCAGCCTATAACCTTGCAAGTGTTAATGAACTATATTTGGCACTTTTGTTAGCAAAGGAGTTTAACAGCTTAGCCAACTCTGTTAAAACAAAACAACTTTTTGATCCTACACACACAAATGCTCATGGCTAAGATGCCTTCTCCAGGTCAAACTCATAGTCTCTACATGAATGTTATAGAAAAAATACCTTGGAAATAATTTTTTATTGTAGTGAAAGGATACCATCATATTCATATGCATACACACACACAAAGAAAATATCACTGTATATTCACTGAAACACCTCATACTCAGTGTAACCAAGCCCCATCTCAGCTTGTGCACAACAGAATACCTTGAAAACCTCTGTGATCCCAGCCGCCATCCAGTGCTGCACCCAGCAGGAGCAGCCCCAAATCTCCCAGGGCTGGCAGCTGAGCTGTACAGAAACTAATCCCAAGCTGCTGCCCGCCCTGAGCCCAGCAATTCTCTGCTCTGATCACAGGCAGTGATTATGGTGTTATGGGATAGCTCAGCTGTGCTGCTGCAGGGCCACCAGGAGTGGGCTGTGCCTCAGAAGCTCTGGACCAGAAACTCTGACAGCCCGTGGGCCAGCCAGTAGAATGGGGCCTCTGTCTCATAACATCTGGTCACAATTTCAGCAGCACCATATTATTTCCTGCTGTCTGGCATTATTTGTCTTTCAGTGGTTTATATAAGCATTTCTTTGACAGATGTGTGGCTCTGATATCCATCCCCTGCCACTCAAGGCAAGAAGGTACGACACAGGTGATCCACTGAGGTTCTCCAGGACGTATAGAAAAATTGCATTGAAATATTCTGTTGTTTAGCTAAGCTGCCTAAAGAGAGTCAAGTAATTCTCACTATCACTTAACTCTAGAAAGTATCAGGTGGCTGTTGGCACATGTGGGCCGAGAACTACAGATGTTGTAGAAATAAATCACTTGGCCTTTCTTGCTAGCACAAGCTAATGTGATTGCAACTGGTGTCCTAACCCTGACAGCTGTGTTAATGGCTTAAAAAAGAAACCTTGGGTGACTGAACAGACCCCCAACACAGCTTAACATATAGTCAGAACTCTCTTCATAGCTTGAAGATAAAATTCCATTTCTTTACTTGGAAGTCCCCATCTCAATTCAGCAATTTCAAAATGCTTTAGGCTGACTTCTTCTGTTTAAGAAATTCTATGCTGATTTCCAATAAACTGAGAATAATTTCAGTTTTTCCCTTCCCCTCAGGAAAGTGCTGGCATCTACCAAATGTGCATGGATTGATGTGCATGTGTGATTTTTAAAGGGAGCTCATGGTAGGCTATTGCCCAGTTCAGTAATTTCAGATATTAGTTGGCTGAATTCAACACTGAGTAAACACTAAATATAATATAGATATAAAAGAATGGGCACAAATGCCAGTGTAGTATTTCATTATTAAAACTAGTCACCTTTCTATTTCAACAACTAAATCCATTATGAAAACAAGCTGGGAAGGAAACACACAACAAATAAATAATGCAGTTAACTTACAAAATATGAAACAAAATGTCTACATACAAAAAAAAGTAAAAATCAATGTTATTCACTTAAGCTTCACAGAACATTCATATGATAGAAGCCCTTCTGTGCCCCAGTTTGAGTGTCTGCCAGAATGAGCTGGAGAATCAACCATCCTGGCTTTAAAGACACTGTAGTGTGCTGCAGCAGCACTGTCCTGCCTGGCCAAGGCTCCTTGTGGGGTCACTGACAGGCAGTGGTGATGCTGAATTCCAGGGAGAGCCCTCAAGGGGCTGCAGGCTTGGTGCTATCCTCTGCTTTGCTGATGCCAGGTGGCAAAATGTACATCAGGCATCTGTACACAAGAAAAACTTTTCCAGCGAGGCTTTGTTTGTGTCTGCTTTAAAATTTTGTGAATGCTTTAAAATAATGCTAACATAAATCTAGCACAATAGTTCTCCCCTACAACTCATTGCTTTGCAAATCAAATATTTCCTTCTGCTAGTGTTTTATACCCATAAAAATGCCACTGAAACCTCCAGTGAGGGGATAAAATGCCAGGCAGGGATTTTCAATGTTCATTTTATTTTGGTTGTGCCTGTGTCTTGTCTTATCTGAGGAGATTTTTTTTGCCTTTGTATACAAAATCTTTCAATGTCCATTTTGAAATTAAAGAAAAATGAACTTTCATAACCTCTGCCATTTCTGATCACCTCTTAAAAGTGTCACTTTACACGGAAAAGCCAGAAGAAATTGAGATAAGCAGACATCTGTACATTTTAGCCATTCATTTAGAAGACATCTGTATCCATCCATGCAATGTTAAGACTATAAGTAACTTTGCAGTTACATCTGAGCCCATTTTTGGGGCAGCAAGGTAGTGTTTATCTCCCACGTGTATTCTATCAATTTCTTTTTTCCTTAAAGCAGCTTCCTGAAATGAAAAACAGAAAAGCAGTGATTAAGTTCATGTCTTTCAAACATTGGATTCAAGGCAGTCCTTACTACTTTCCAGCTGTGGAAAATCTAGACGCTGATCCTTTTCAAGATGAAAAATTGAATGACTGACATGGGAAAATGGGAACTGCTGTTCCTTTCAATTAAAAAAAAATATTGCTGAGGATCTGGGAACACAAGTTTTTTGCTACTGCATGTATTTTTAATCAGATGCCAAGGAACTGTACCATAGTGTCTTTCAAAGTAACCCCGCAAGCTGTGGTTTGCTGCTTCCTACAGCAGGAATAGAGTTCATGCAAGCGTACATGCCAACAATTCAGTCCTTGAGGACTTTCTTTGTGCTTAGCTTTCATCAAAGAACACAGCTCGGATCGATTGATTGTTTGGAGTGGTAAAGTTTCTGTTACAGTTGGTGCCCACCATACCAGACAGGACTGTACCAGTGATCTGTCCAGTGTTGGTCAGTTGCCAAATCTTGAGAACTCAAGATAAACTAGCATTTTTGCTTTGGGTTTTTAAAATTTCTGTTTTTAAACAAAGCACTGGGCAATGGGAATTATACCAGAAGAATTAATGAGATTCTATCTGTGCTTTCAAGAACCTAAATTGATGTCAGAGCTCTGACACCCATTAACTCTGAGATTCCTCTTCACAGTTTTTTTTTTCCCTGGGACTCCTGGGATTATTAAATACTGTAAAAGGGTTGAACCTCTTCAAAAATAATGTTGAAATCTTAGCCTCTAGTTTCCGAGCATTTCTAGAACCTTAAAAAATAGTACAGTAATGTAGCAAAGGCCACAGGACAAAATATCAAAGGAGTTGGTTACCCAGACAAGACATTTCACTCACATTTGATGCTGCCTAACAAACTCTGCAAACTGGCGGTCTTTAGCGTAGAGCTCTATAATTCGAATTCTGTCCTGAATTTCCTAGAACACAATAAACAGAATTGTAAGTACATAATAGAAATCAGAATGCTACTGAAAAACTGATTTGTGGGTTTTGGAAAATAAAGCTCTTGTGTGTTGCTATTTCCGAGAGTGGAGCTTGAAATTGGGCACTCCAATGTTAAAATTCTTCTTTATTTTATTTATTTTATTATAATTCTTCTAATTAAAAAAAAAAAATAAAAAAAATAAAAAAGTGAAGCACTTTGTTTGAATTCCATAATACTTCACTTTTAAATCAAAACCAGGGTTTGGACAGAGTGTAGCATTTCAACAGGCTTTAACACTTATCTCTCAGAGATACTTCGCCCACCAGTCAGCCTACCAGCTATATACTGGATTCACACCTCTCATAGTTGCTTAAGGATCTGTGGTTAGTTCTGGGATGTAAATCCCTTCTCTTTAGCCTTCTAGAGTAAACCTTAGATACTGTGTGTACAGGAAGAAATAAGATGTGATCTAACTTGCAGGTTACAGAAAGACTTTAAAACTTTAAAAACAATCAGAAAACACCCAGAACAAAAGCACCCTGTGAAAAGGCCTGGATGTACCAATTTTTCACTGTGCAACTGCTCTTACATAAGACAGCTGGCTTTAAAAGGTAAATTTGTGTCAAGTAATACATCAAACCTCCCCAACTCCCATGAAGTTACTTAAGGGGTCAGCTCATTTATGATGTGAAATTCATTGCAGGTCAGAGCAAAACCATAACTTTCTCTAAAAGGAAGCAGGGAAAGCAAGCTTTTCTGTCCTCTTTTAAATAGTTGCAGCAGCTGCAACCTGTTTATCTAGAGCATAGACCCCGGGGAAAGATCGGGCCCACCTCTGAGGTTAGAAGTGTGGAATAAGCTTACTGTCTCCATGATCTTTCCCATGCCACTGTGAAAACAAGGTCATTTACCTCCTTAGTAAGCTCACTGTTTTCATAAATGTGCCTGATCTCTTCACTGCTGTAGTCTGTGGATGTCTCTGCACTGGTGGAACTGTAGGACGTGAGCTGCGGGTATCTCCGGTAATAATGGCTGTAGCCAGTCGTGTCACTTTCATACATGGGGTTGTATTTAACTGCATTCTCAATGGACGAGAGGCTGTCACCCTGCCTGGGGGAGCAATAAACACACTGTGAGCTTCTCTGCAGCCTGGAAGGGCAGCAGATACACTAAGGAAGCCTGGCATTTGTAGGTGCCTGTACATCCTGTGGCTTGTAAACTGTGTGATATAAGACTTATGACAGAATTATCCTTATTGTAGCAGATGTGTTTTAATATATTAGATGGTGTCACCTACCCCTGGGAGTCCCCAGTATCACTCTTTGTGTACTGGTCTCGAAGGGTCCTGGCCAAGAAGAAGATGACAGCAGATGCCACAAGAAGGAATCCTGCCACAGAAGCAATTGCAATACCCACAACCAGTGGCTCAGACACGTATTCCTCACAGTGCTCCCCTCTGTACCACCAGTTCTCTCCCACACGGCACCTGCCACAAAGAACCACAGGGAAATTACACACCAGCAAAAGCTTTGGTTAATGTATTTAAGTTCCAGTAAGGATGTGCCCTCAGTTAAGTCACTGCAACAAATATCTTTGCATTGTCCAATCACCAATTTTCTTTATTATTGTAAATATTATGGACACAAGTTTTGGTATATAATCATGTAGCAGTTTGAGTTGAAAGAGACCTTTAAAGGTCATCTAGTCCCCTGCAATGAGCAGGGACATCTTCAACTAGATCAGGTTGCTCAGAGCCACATCTAATCCAGGGGTGGGGCATCTACCATCCCTCTGGACAAGAAGTTCCAGGGTTTCACCACCACCAGTAAAAAACTTCTTCCTTCTATCTAGTCTGAATCTACCTTCTTTTAGTTTAAAACCATTATGCCTTGTCCTGTCACAACAGATCTTCCCAAAGAATTTGTCCTCACCTTTCTTATAAGCTCCCTTTAAGTATTGAAAGGCCACAAAAAATATCTCCCAGGAGCCTTCTTTTCTCCTGGATGAAGTACCCCCATCACAGAATTGAATGAAGGTAGGTAAAATGGCAAAAGGGTAATGCATTTCGTGGTGAAAAATACCTGTGCTTTATGAAATTTACAGTACCCTGTGAGGTGTTAAAACTGGAAGGTGTTTAGACAGAGGAAAAACTCCTGCTTTGATTGAGCCTTGCATGTGACATATCAACACTGCAAAGGTAGAAAGCAGTT
Organism: Rhabdornis inornatus; assembly: GCA_013397075.1. Classification (NCBI taxonomy): domain Eukaryota; kingdom Metazoa; phylum Chordata; class Aves; order Passeriformes; family Rhabdornithidae; genus Rhabdornis; species Rhabdornis inornatus. The sequence continues at coordinate 2,390,647 of VWZS01005849.1, read as the reverse complement.
GTCTTCATCACCTTGTAATGCAAATGCTAATGAAGGTGTGTTAGCTGAGTAGAATGGTCCTAGTATCGTGACCTTCACAATGGCTAAATAGATACATAAAATAAACTACTTGAGTCCAAGACTGTATCTCTGGAATGGTTGCCCAAAACAGAATTCAGCATTTCTGCCTTAATATTGTTTTGAACATAGGAACTATAATGTTGTTATTATTTACTTTAAATATATAAGTAAAAATAATATATTTGCATTATATGAGTTTGGGATTTTTTTCCATAACAACTCAAAGTATTTTAATCTATTATGACCATGCACAGCACCGAAACCTATTCATAAGAAACATCAGCAACTTAATTCTTCCCACATAATAATCTGAAACAGTTTCTGAAAGTAGTAAAGCAATACTTCCATTTTTTCAAAAAGTTTTTAATAAATACTGGCTGTGACATGCTTGGTTTCAGATACTTACCTTCTTCTGATTAACACTATCACACAAATGTTTAAATGTATAATTCATCTTTGATAGTATATCCAGTTTCAAAGTTTTAAAAGTATTTTTTTTCTTCTGTTAACTGTTAGCAGTCTAAGATTGACTTTAGAGAAGTTCTAGGTAAACTTTAAAAAGAAAATCACATGAAGTAACATAAATAACTGCTAGTAATAATACTCTTCTTTGTGGTAGTTTTCTCAATTTTTGTTGATAGGTACATTCTACTTTTAAAAATAGACTGTTTAATTGTTTGAAAAGTAAAAAGTACAGTGCCATGTCAGGGGCATCACTAATTTGTCTGTATCTTGCACAAAGTCTTTTTGTGCAAAATACAGCAATCCTGTTCAGATGCATCTGTATCTTTTTTTTTTTAAGCAAATATCTGGAGCCTGCTCCTTCATCTTTTTATGAACCCACATGATTTTACCCAAATGCACAGTTATTTACTTTTATGCTTTTTTCCAGACCAAAAGCACTATATTTTATCTATTTATGCACTATCATTGTGATGTTAAGATATAAATTTTTGTTATGGAATTAACTCTCATAAGTGACATGACACTATCAAACACTTTGCTACTTAAGAAAACCTCTGGAGGTACATTCTGTCCCCAAAAGCCAATAAAAGTGATTTGAACAACTACATGTCCTCCATTACAACCGTTATTCTTGGATAGATCTTGTTTTCTGATGTTTCTGTTCTATTAATTTGTTACTTTCTCTTTTATGATATACACATAGGAAAACTAATGTTAATACTGGGACTTGCCCTGAGTCGCATGTCATGAATGATAATCACAATCTACTCACTTGTTATACAATACTGTACAGAATTTTGGACAAATCTTATAGAATACTACAACAGAAGAGATGATAGGAGTTTTCATCCAGGAAACACAACTTCCAGCAGCAGGGTGACCTACCTACAGATGGCCCCTTGCCCTGGGCTTATGTCACACTTGCCATCGTTGAGGCAGAAGTTTGGTTGCAGATCACAGATGCTGTTGCATGGCAGCCCATCGATGCTGAGGTAGCCAGGATTGCAGACACACTCAGCTTCCCCACTCCAGCGATTCACTAAGCACTCAGAGAACTCGTTGCAGGCCTGGAACTTGCAGGGATCTGCTTGCTCACCTGGCAATACACAGAGAAAAAGCTATTAATGAAAGGGGGGAGCCTTAACTGGGACAAGGTGCTGGCTGCTGTCTTCTCTAATGCTCTTGTTAATCCACAAAAATCCAGTGTGCATCTTTCCTGAGTAACAAAAGGTTCTGCTAAGGTGAACAAGCACTAGCAAATATTCCTCTGTCCACACATGCCAGTGGCATGGCTAAAACCACCCAACAAACAGTCAAAAAAGCAAGTATGAAGTGGTCTTTTTCATACTGGAACAGACAGTACCTTGTATTTTCTCTGTCTGCTGGAACTCTATTTTACAAATGAGTAAATCACAGGTGATCCCTTGTATTTCTTGCTATGGGAAACCTAGGCAGCATATGGGGAAGGGCAGTGGGATGTGAGGGGATTTTCCTTTTTGTCTGCAAGGAACACAAGCTTGAAATATTCAAGATGTCTCACTTGTATTGGCTTAAGAAGCTGGCGTACAGCTAAACAATCAATATCAGAACATCTTGTCCTGCTAATTAGACCATCTTTATAAGAGACATATCTGGGAAGACCAGCTACCACACGCCAACAAATCAGCATTCTAATTTTTCTCTCACCTTAAAACAGGACATATTTCTGGGTTGCTTATATGGTAAACTACTGGCTAATTTGGACAGGGGAAAAAGCCAAAACAACCTTCTTCCTGTACCAGAAGAGTGAAGCAAGAGGGCCTGTCACTTCTTAGTGCAACCAAGACCTTACTCCAAGCATGAGGCAGGAACTGTAACCCGTGCAGATGCCCACCTGGCAGGTAAACTGGCTATCACCTGTGGGAATAACCATGTGGAATAAGTTCAAACTACACATGAAAGTAAGCACAGGAGAGAAGGGCACCGCTGTTCTCCCTGGGCCATCTGCTCCCCTACTCCTCAGGTCAAATACAGGGGCATTATACAGAGTCTTCAATGAGTTAATTTTTCTCCATAAATCTATATGGACCCTATGCAGCTTTCTCTGTCTGGGTCCCACTTTGACTTTCACCTCTTCAGTCCCAGAGCAGATTTTCATTTGTGCTTTTTTACTCTATGAAAGACTGTCTTTCTAAAGCCCAGCCTGTGAAAAGCAGTGGGCAGCCTCTGAGCTGTTGGGATCCTTAGCATTAAAACCAGAAATTTTTCTGGATCCCCTGCTTTAAGCTACATTTCCCTGCTGTCCTTACCCGATTCCACATCCAGGGAGTATTTATCGATGGCCAGGTTCATGGTGTGATATGCAGTGTTGCAGAAATCTTCCAGGATCATGTACACAGCGTTGGTGACATTCCGGGGCACAGGTTTGGCAAATTTCATTCGACTGTTCACCACAATGCTGCCATTTCTGAAGTTCAGGATTTCCAGATTCTGGAATCCTGTCAGATTTGACTGAAGGTAGGGCACCAGCTGCAACACAGGGGATATGACAGAAAGGCTGAATCTTTGAGTCTCTCTACTCCAGTCAGTTGCACTGTTACTGCAGCAGACCATTAGAGTCTGAATGATTTTATCCAAATCCTACATCAAGGGCATTAACCTTTACCCAGCTGAGGTTTATGCTGGTAGCCTGCCAGGAGCCTGAGTACTTCAAGCAGTTCTTAAAAGAACAGCAATTTGCAAGGAGTTTCTAAAAGTCTACAATTCAGAAACATGGTTCTCATGACACACAAGTAGTTCTCCTTTAGAGAGACTATTATCTGAATAAAAGATGGACAGCATCCCACCACCCATTTCCAGACAGAATTTTCCCCACAGAGGGACAGAAATCTTATGTGTAAACACCAGTTTTCAGTTGCTCTCTGCAAAAGAGAGATGACTAAATATAATTTACCCACAGTCTTTGTCTATTTGGTAGTGGACATTTAGCACAGAAGTGACTCTTACCAGTTCCAAGAATCGCTGCTCCAAGGCTTTGTATTCAGGGGAGTTTTTATTAAACAGGTCCTCTGAAAACATCATGTTGGTAACCCGAAGACTGAAGAACACAACTAGAGCTCGGGATGGGACAGTACTGCTATAGTGAGTTTCATGTGTGGCCCAAGCCACACTGGCCATCTCTGTGGACTGGACACGAGTTGTTAGCTCCATGTGGCTTTCAGTCATCCTCCTTCCCTCCTCAGTCCACTCAGGAGAAAAGTGGACAGTGCTGACACGACCCAGGTCTACTGAAACATCCAGGACTCTTGTTGTTTCATCTCCCAGCTTTGTTGAGGTAGCCCCAGACAATGATGGTGTGGATCCTACAGGAGGGAGATGGGACAGAAGCTCAAGGGTGCTTGTTGTTACACTCACTGTTTGATGATCCATAACAGTGCTGAAGCTCATGGAAGTACGTGTGTCATGGTCTGCACCATCCTGTCCAGCAAAGCCCTCTCGGACGGTGGTGTGATCTGCAGAAGGAACTGCAGCTGAACCTTGAGTACCCACTGGCATTGCTGGTTGCACTGTCTGATCTAAGGAGATTTCTAGTGCCCTGTCAGTCGGCCAAACATCAGCTGGCTCCTTCACTGCTGATCCAGGAGTGTCTTGGTCTGCTAGTGATGCATCTAGGGCTTGCTGCTCTTCTGTGGAAGCATGAGGCTTTACCATGGAGGGATCTGCAGTAAGAATAGTTTCTAAAGAGATTGTGTCCAAGTGTCCTATTGTAGCAGCTTCCATTACATCCCCATGTTTCACAGTGAACAGTTCTTCTACCACTGCCCTGTCTTCGCTTTGGTGTTCAACTATTTCAGGGATTATGTTCTGGCCTACACTAGACTCCTCAAGCTGCTTCATACTGACAGTCCCTGTAGATGTATGGAGACTATCTTCCACAGACAGATCTGTATATGGTGGTGAGACAGGGGCCTCTCCAGCTGGCATGACAAAAGAAGAATCATACATGCCCAGTGTTTCTGTCTGTGAAGATGGTTCCACAGACGATGGCTCTTCTGTCTGTAACAGAGGTACTTGCGGAGTTGTAGTCTCTGGAAAGACAAATATTTCAGACTCATCAAGGAAATCTTTTATATTGACTTTCCTTTCATTCTCATCTTTGGAAAGATCATAATCTAATTTATTCCCAGAGTTAAGAATATAGTCTAAAATCATGCCTTCAGGAACATCCTCAGTTTTGATTAACAAAGACTCATTGTCATCTTCAAGCCAGCTATCAGGACCAGGGTAGAAAACTGGTTCCAAGGTTGCTTCTTCCCAAGGCCAGATACTTGACTCCATTTCTTTTCCTGAACCATCAAAAGCTGAACCAGACCCATCATCATATATAACTCTATCTCCAAGAAATACATCAGTTTCGTCTTCCATAGGGGGCACTTCTAAGGGAAAAGGAATTTCTTCCAGAGAGTCTGCACTGTCACTGCCCTCAGGACTACCTTGGATTACTTCTTCCTTCTCTTTGATATCAGTCTCTATGACTGACGAAGAGGCCACTGTTGGTGCAGAAAGCAGAGGAACTCCATAGTCATCGGTAGATGCAGATTCTTCAGGCACAAGGTGAGAAGGACTTAAAGGCAAAAGTTCTTCAGATAGTCCAATATCTTCAAAATTAAAAATAAAAACAAATTGACAATTAGATGTTGTTTATGATAAAAAGTGTCAAATTTCATTAATTTTATTACCTGTAGATCTGTGTTCCACATTTTCCATAATATATCCTGGCCTCTGTATGCCAAAGTCATAAGGACCCCCATTAACCTCTGCCACTTTCCATTCAGATATTCTACAGGCCAAGTCAAGACACACAAAATTACTTCTATGCTATTTAACAAGTGCCATGTACGTATCATCTCCAGAAGAGAGAAACAGGCCTTATTAGCTATTACAAAGGTTTTACCTTGGTATATAGTTCTTGGATACTTGCACACACAAAAGGTAAAAACTGGCAGAGAAAGATACTTAATTTTTAGACCTTTTTGAAAACTCATTTCAGTGAACTATAATTTGGTGAGTATCAGCAAACACTGGTATCCAAATTTAAGCTTCAGTCAATGGCATTAACTTACCATCTAAAGAACTGGGAGCTGAAAGCCATTCCAGAGAGTCCACAGAATCATGCTCTAACACTGGTACAGTGACTAAATGAGAAGTCTCTAAATTCAGCCCATCAGGCAAAGAAGTGACATCAACCTCTGAGGAAAGCGGAGCTTCAGGTGCCAAACCAGCCTCATAGTCAATGTTCTCTGGTCTTGGCTGGATTTCATTGTCACTGGGCTCCTCACTGTCTGAGGTGGAATCTGGTTTGGTGTAATCAAAGGGCAAGGCATTGCTGACAGTTGACTCATCTGCAGAAGGACGTTCAGCTAAAAAGGTGCTGTCCTGGAACATAAAGCCACTATTAATATTTCCACTATTACAGAGGAAACACTGATTGTCTGCACTGAGCTGAACACGCAGAAAGGGTTAACAGCAGGCAGTGACCAAGTCTCAGACTACTGCCTCTGAGGGAGCAATGCACAGCAGCAGGACAAGTGGCAAATATAGACTCTTGCTAGTCTTGTGTAATATGCATGTAAAATGCACATCCTTCTGAAAAATGTCATGTCCAGTCATGTCCTTCAAAAAGGGAAAGGAGCCATTCAGATTGTTTGGAGTGCAGCACCCCTAAGAGTATTAAGAGATTTACAATCTATATCCAACCCCATCTCCTTTTTTATGCTGAAAAAAATGAATCTGTCCATCTCCAACTAAATCAAAGATAAATGTTGTCTGCCTTCCTAAAGCATGATGAGGTTCTAACAGCTATTATTCATTAGCCACACAACCAATACAGTAATTCTAATATTCCAGTTACATACAGATACATGAAACAGTGTAGAAAGTGAACTTTGATGGATGCATGCCCAGTCATCATCTATTGATATCTTTTAGTTTGTGGGTATGAGAACAACAAAGGCCAGAATGTAAAGAAGAGCATTTAGAACCTGGAATAATTTAGTCTCAAAGCCAAGATACCTGTGCAGGAAAAAAAAAAAATCTAGTAGCAGGAATGATGAACAACAAAATGAATGCAGAAAATTTGTGATTTAAAAAATAATTGGCTGTTACATCTCCAATTTCCACACTGTTTACTTACTATTCCAGGTCCCAATCATTAGTTGGTTTACAGTTAAAGTAGTTAGCATATTTCATCTTTGAATATTAACCTCCTACTATGGTGTCTGATGAGGTAATTATACTGTAAAAAGTCAATAAAGATAATAAGTTATTTGGTCAAGGCTACAAAAGCAAGCTGATAGCCTAAAAATCAGAAATTAGTACTTTACATGGACACCTGCCCACATATAAATGCTGTGCAGCAGTGGGATATAGACCAAAAACCCTGTAGGATATGAAAAACTGGCAAGCAATTTTAAGAAGCAGCAATTTACTAAGGGCTAACAAACTGCCAATGGTGACAAGTTAAGTGTGCAGCGAACACAGGTTTCTGTAATATGTATTACAGTTCAAAACCACTGTAATCATTTCTGTTGCTTGACCAGCAGGAATAACAGGAAGAATCCAAATACTTTTCAATTTGAAAGTTTAATCCTGGTTGAAATGTGGGTGAATTAAATTTTCAGCTTGATTCAAGCTTGACTGCATTTGAATACTTTGGAAACAGGCCAGTTAAGGGTTTGGTTTTTTTTCCTAAAATTCCTGTTTGCATATATTGATCACATTTAAAAATGCCAGTTGTTATGCCACCACAGTCTCATCAAATTTTGAAATTTATATTGTATCAATCAGTTGAAAAGTATATATACAACATAGAGACGTGTGCTCCAGCAATTTTATTTTTGGCAAGACTAACAACTAAAAATAAAGCTGTAAAAAGAGTTACTGTACAAAATTAGAAATAAATTACACATATAAATTTCATAAAGAATGAATTAGGACTACCAGAAATCGCTCCTCGATACATTTATTTAATGTAAGCATTCAGTTGCCAGGGATTGCACTTCATCATTTATTTGAATGTGCATAAATGCTCCCATGGCAACTAACATTATTCAAAGATTCTTGTTACATGGCAATATATTATACTAACAACTTTAATATCATATTGGCTAGTTCTGGTTTTCACCAGTGTAAAAGGCTTTACAAATATGATAGATGGTTGGAAACGCAGAACCCCTGTCCTTGATTTTTCATTTTCTGCTGCCAGAAAGGCATTGTATTCCTCAAGTCAGAGCATTCTACCTGTTACAAGTCAACATAAACAACAAGAAAACATGGATTTCAAAAACTAGACCCGATTTTTGCTTTACCTTTGAAGAGAGCTGCAAAACTCAGAAGAATTAGTTGCACCATCTACTAGCAATTGGATGGTGAAATCATGACAGTCCCATGTTATGTCAAAATATTGGTATGCTAAAACAAACCCAACTTATTCTTAAATCACCTAGGGAAAACTATAGCAAAATTCTTTTCCATAGGTAACAGTTCTACTTGAGAGTATCTACTTGAACCATAAAGGTTCAACATCATGGAAATAATTGATCAATTGTGTACTGTTTAAGCACATTTAGGATTTTCTTATATTTATCTGAAGCTACCTTGCAAATTACCTATGTATTGCAGATTGTATACAGCTGGTTTGGGGATATACTTGGTACCTTTTACATAATCAGAGTTTTTGACTGAAGGCATAGAAGTCTTTATTCATAGTCCATGATTAGAAAAAAATAACTTCCACAATTTTTGTCATAATAATATTCCCGAAAACTGGTTTAAAATTTAATATTGCAAAGGTACCACTACTCTAAAATGTCTTCCTGCCTGCACATCTGTCAGAGTACAGAATGGCAGAATTCTTTGTCTTACTAAAATAAATATCTACAACATTTTATGCTAGCTAGATGTCTCCAGTAAGATGTCTCCAGCCAGATGCCTCTGGTAAAGAGAAAGCCCTTTTCTGAAAGTTAACTTAAATTCATGTTTATCGACACCATGTTGAATCCATTACAGCAAATTCACGTTAATTTGCATTTTAGACATCAATAATTAATTTTTAAAACTCAGTGAAAACTGGCATGAAATTAGGGACATTATACCTATGTCCATTCTAACAACATTTGCAGTCTGTGAAAACAAATTTTGCTTACTTTAAAATTTCAGAAGTTGGCTAAAATTAAATGTGTCTGTGTTCATTACATTATCTCATGATGGACTGAGTGAGAACCTACCATCTAGCAGTGGACCTGGATTTTAGGGCATTATCTGAGCTCATTTCTTGTTGAAAGCACATCTGTGTTACAGAACAGAGTGGAGAGCAGAAACCAAGTGCCCAGACAATGATTCAGCACTCAGAAGATCCCTCTGTTGGCAGAACTGACTGACTTGATCTCAGCATTGCTGGCACCTAACTCAGTATCTTTGCATAAAGTCCCTTTGTACAGACATGGTCAGGGATACCAAGTCTCCTGTCCAACATGGAGCTCTAGTCTGCGTCTTGGATTATTCCAGAGGTAGTCAGAGGAGACAATTACAATTTCAAGAGACAAAAAAAACCCACCAGTGCCAGTTATTTTTCTCTGCTGGTATTAGGAGGATGGACATAATTTTAAAACCAAATTGAGAACTTTATTTGAAAGAAATACAGTAACAAAAAGACCTTATGAAACTTAGTGTTTTATCTCTTCTAGCAGCCAACTTTAGGATTTACAGCTATCTCTTCTTTCCAAAGAAAGGTAGTATCATGGAAGGAAGAATCACATCTTTAGAGATATTTACAATCAAAATAAGATGATCACAGAAAACAGTTGGGCAGCAGACACCAGCATTATCACATGAGAGATTTCACCAGTTTTTACTCCAATATAAGGCGAACCTTCATTAGTACTTGTTCTGCATGAACAACAGGAGAGAGAAGCTCTGGGTGTTGGCTACAATTCTACCTTGCTGAACTAGGTTGTTCAAAGGTGCCCAAAGGCCACTGCTCAGATCCATACTCACATCAAACTCTGGGCGCTCCAGCACAACTGGATGCTCAGTAATCCAGGATGGGTCTTCTGATGTGGGGTGCAGTATTTCCTTCACTGTGGAAATAGAAAAACTTGGGATCTAAAGGCTGCAGTAACACTGTGAGCAAGTTGTGTTGGAAGACTGACTGAAAAACCCTCTCTGATTTCACATTTTTAAGTAAAATCTTCTCAAAAAGTTTGCCAGAGTGATTTTTTTTCTGGAAGTGCCTCCAGATCACTGACAGGAAGTGGAGGGGAAAGATGAGAACAGAGGGGTGACAGCACTCTTTCATCACCTCTAGTGGGATCATTCAATATCTAGGTATTTCCTTTGTGCTGCCTAAGGCAAACACAGAGCTGTTAAATTGAAAGTCACGCTGATGCAATGTGCACCATGTGAACCACGTTTCCCCCTTTTACTCTTATTAATTTTGGAAAGTATAACTGAAACTGCACACCACAAACCTCAGTTTCAAAATAAAAATTAAAATAAAATGGGGGGCTAAGCTAATGGATCAAGAATAAGATGCTACTGCTAATGACTTGGCCTGGTTAAGATCTGAGCAAAACAGGCTATAACATAGTTGATTTTGTTCTGTTTCATTTTTCAGAGGACAGCTGAATAATTCACCCATCTGAGATTTATTTTATAAGATGTCAGATGTGTGGCACACCAATGCATCATAATCAATACCCACCATTAGTAAGCTGAAGAGAGTTCGGGTCTAAAGAGATGGAAGCATTTTCAAGCAGAGCATTTTTCTGGAGGATCTCAGCAATATAGTCTCGGAAATCACTGATGGTGTACACAACTGTTGGATTATCCTCCATGCCCATGAAGGAGTTGTCCTCCACCTTGTTTGAATGAAGGTTAATCAGGTCCCAGGTGGCATTGCTGATGGCTTTTCCATCAAATGTGACAGCATAGTGAACTTCCACCCCACTTCAGTTGTACAAAGAAAAAGTACACAGATGAGAAATGTCAGGTTTTCCTAAGCAAGCAAATACTATATTTTTTCCCAGGGGCCCACATCAATACCCTTTTTGATATATAAATATATGGCTTTAAAGGATGAATAAAAACTACTTGATTCTTTTCATGAAGTTCTCAAGGGAAATGCTACCCAAAACTGGCATCTGGTCCCAGTTCTACTAGTGAATGGCAGACAGACTACAAGCAGAACAAAACACTGGCTTTCTGCAAGCATTATTACTGGCTCCACCAGCATGCAGTGGCAAGAGTGGTGATTTTAAGGTCATACCAATAATAGGAATGGCTCTGAGGTATGAAAATAGGAAATAAAAACAGGTTGTATATAGTAGAAATCTACAGTAGCAAGTGAGAGCCCTAATCTCTGTCACTGTGCAGTACTAACCTGCTTGAAGGAATGTTTTTAATAGCAATAAAATAGTATTTAATTCATCTTATAATTGGGAAAATTTATCTAGACTCATTTGATCGTTGATTCTATAACTCAGTTTTGTATCAGTGTACAGTTTAGGGTTTTTTTTCATATTAACTCTCCTCCATTTTCTTTATTTTCTTTTCCTGAATACATCTGGATGCCCTTTTGCACACAACAGCTTAGGCTGCAATCGGGTTTACCATACACTGGGCATAAGTACAAGGGAACTCCAGAAGATAGAAAACATTTTGGCTGAGGACAGAATGCAGCAAGAAAATTAAGTAACCTATGAAGCATTAGAAAAGTGTGCTCTGAATACGGGTTTTCCTGATTCCACAGAGCTGGATTGGATTTCCAAAACAATGGCTCTGTTCAGAGAAGTCTTTAAAGCTACAACAGAGACAATCCACAAACACACTGACTAAACCCAGGAGCCTGGGTTTTGCTGCTGGCTCTATCTTTGACATGAGCCCACCTTAGGCTCACCTTGGGCACTGACTGTCAGCAGAGGAAAATAAAAAGGACAGCAAAGCAAACTTTTCAGAGTAGTGAAAAGGCACAGCAAAGACCGAACAGGATATGCTCCTCAAACATAACATTTAGGTTTAATACAACAACTGTGCTGTCATTCATAATTCCTAACAAATAACTACTAGACCATCCTCTTTCAGGAAAGGGCTAAACATCTGGTGCCTGGAACATAGCCCTTGTGAACACTTTCATATAGTTTGTGAAGAGATTTGTGTTTCTAACATTTCTTGAAAAGTTAGAATGCTCATTCTCTTTAAACTTGTTCATTGAAACTGGCTATGCTGATATACACCCAGAACAAATTAATAAATTAATACATTTAGTAAATTAAGGCTGCAGAGTTCTTTTTCTGTCTTGTGACATTCTTAGCATACTAAAGAAGGAAAATTCTAGATTCTTAACTTGCCTATGTCCGACAAAAAACAAGTCCAGACTAATCCCATGTTCTGCTAAAGAACATTTATTAAAGTTCTGCTAAGATCTGCAGCACCTCTGGCCTTGAAGCTAAGCCAACAGCCTTTGCTGAAGAACTGTGGGTTTCTTATCTGTTTCAATGTCAGTAATAATAATAACAATAATAATCCCATATCTACTCAAGACTTTGCAGCACAAGTATGAAGACTTTGAGTCATTGTTAAGGAATTTTGTTTTCTTCGCAGAAGAGACTCTCATGCACAAGTTACCCTAGTAGCTGACTTGTATTTAGGATGATTTTTCCTGAGGGTTTTTACTTATTATTAGGACTTAAAGAAGCAAATTAGGTTTATCCTTAATCAAAACAGATCAGTTATTTGCAGTTTCTGATAGAACCCTCTCTCACAATATTTATGTTAGATAACTATCTTGCTCTGAAACTACAGATCTACAAACAAAACTACAGATATCAAAAAACAATGTTTTTGTTAAATATGTTTTCCCCATCTGTATTATGACAATATCTATAAAGAAAGTTGTCTTTACCTGTCTTCCTCGGAAGGGCTGATTATAAAAACAAAAGAGAATAGCAAAACCTGTTAAATCAATGTCATAATTTCCCTTAAGTCTTAAAACTTTAACAAGTATGCTTTGGTATTCTACAGGGCACACCCATTTAAAAATGCATACAGGAAAATCATTTTAAGTTGTATAGTTATTCATAGTTATTCAGCTATATAACAAATTGTTCTGCTTTCACTGAACTATTTCCTATTGATCCCAAAGAATCAGCAAAGCAGAGCCATCTCAGATTATTGTAAATAATGCAGTTAAATTGCTGTCAGTACCAATCAAGGATCACTTATGCTACCTGAAGGTTTAATTTACAACCAGTTGATTTTTGTCATGCACAGCAGAGAACAGACTTTGCCAGAAATACCAGACTTTTATTTGTCTTCTCAAACCAAGTGCTTGCAAACCTATTGGACTGCAAATACCAAGATGGAAGGTTTTGCTACCTTCCAGGCTGAAAACTGAAGGCAGCCTAGGGCTCCAAACACAAGACCTCCCTCACTACAGCTGCTTTCTTACCTACATGTGTGCTAGCTAACATAACCCAGGCAATAAATTCTAAGGTATAAAGATTACAGTCTCAAAGAAAACACAATTTAGATTAACTCATGAACACACTCATTAGATTCTAAAAGTTATTTTCAGTCCATTCAAGAAAAATCACAATTTGTGCGCCCTGTACTCCAAAAGTCAGATGACAAATGGATTGGAGGGAATCAGGTCTTTAAAAATATATTTATAGGAATACAAAGAGTTAAAACATTCCATATCATTTATCAATCGATCCCCCACCTTTTTTTTTTTTATCTGAGAGAGAGACCTTTACATATCCTAAACACTAACCTTTAGAGCCATCCCAAATTAACATTAAGAATTTGAAAAGGAAATTCAAATACACCATCTTTTTCCAAAAATATTTCTATGCCCTTCCCTGTTTAGTATTTGGACATATTAGAAGTAGCAGATATGAATATATCTTTTAATTTTAGGATAGAATCTTGAACAAGAATGCCTTGTCTTAAAATGACAGCAAACACTTAATGTAAGATTCTCTTGAGAATGCCAGAAGGAAAAACAAAATTAGTCCTGTATGTCTATTTCAGTTGCATATGTAGAGGTACCAAGTATGAGAGCACTCAATACATCCTAGGAGTTCTCACACACACACCTGACGTCCTGCCAAGCATCATCATACATGATCATATTCAATCACCATATATGCATCAGTATCTTTTTACCTGTAATCCAGGATATGGATGTTTTTGTATCCGGGTAGTCCTTCAAATACTCTTTTAATCTATTTTGATGGAAAAACAAAAAAATTAACACAGATTCTATTCACTTCTGCTCGTGTGGTGAAAAATCAGGAAGTGTTTCTAGCATTTTCCAAAAAAGTATCTGAGCTGTCATATCTAATAGGTGAAAAACAGTTAAATATTCTTTTCTTTATGGAAGACTAGTTTTGGTGACATTGTTTCATTATTAGAAAAAGGGGAAATAAAAAATATGAAGAACAACATCCAGTGTTCCCCAAGAACTGCATTGAAACATTCCAAGCGGAGAAATGGAAAGAGACTGCCAAGATAATCAACTGTGCTACAGGAGACAAAACCGAGAGAGAGAATACTGAAAGTTCATGCTGGTTTAGAAAATTTTTTGCTTCCAAAGATCCTTGCCATTTGAGGATTATTTTTACTCTGCAAATTCTTGGTCCCTTTCCCCGTCTCCTTATTTTTAAACTGTCTCAGGTGAGACTTCAACAATCACAGCACTGCTGACTTTTTTTTCCCCAAGATCTTATTTATTCAAGCTCAAAGAAAACCAGGCAAGGGATCAAAGGAGTGGAACATCCATGTGGCAGGTGGACTCCGTCTCATCTGATATTTTTTACACTCACATATACCATGGCATTGCTACTTGGATTCACAACTAGGAAAACTAAGATGCCCAGCCTATGCTAGCAACTTGTGACAATCATGGTGATGCTTTTTTGTCTGCAGTGAAGTGTTCATCTCTTTCCCATCTGTCCCAGGATCTGACACAGGGTTAGCCCTAGTAAAAAGGATTCACGGAACTAACCCCAACTAAATGGGGCTAAGAAGGAGGCAAATCTAGAGAAAAGATAAGCCTCATGGTAAGCAACCACATGGCAGCCTGGATGCCTCTGCCAAGAGAAAAGAAAGAGACGCACCCTGCCCCCAAAATATGATGGCAATATAATTACCACCATTATAGACAAAATAAAAAACAAGTATTGGAAACAACAGGGAGACAAAAATCAGGAGCCCTGACACAGATGCTTTTTGCTGCTATTGTTTTGCAGAGCCAGCAAAAGCAAAAAGGAAGTTAGGGAAGGGAATCACCTGAGAAATGAATCGTTCAGACAGCAGTTGATACTCAGCAGCAGATGGGTCCTTCAGCTCCTCACTGTACTGTTCACTAACAATCAAAATGTTGAACTCAATCATCTGCTCAGTTACAGGTCTGACTAGCTTTTCCTCCTGCTTCTTTATCTCGTTATTGATCTGGAAGGGAAGGAAGAAGGGAGAGAAGAGACACTTAGTGACACTTGAATGCTGCAGTCCAAAGCACAGTGTGTTCACTGCAGAAGCCATCAGCACACCTGTTTGCCTTGCACTATAATGGAATGCTCATGAAGCCTCAGGGACAGAGGCAGCAACTAATGAGGCAGTCTGCTAAGAAAGAACATTTCCTGAGAATTCTCATATTGAAGATAATTCTGTTTTCGATTTGGACACTTTCAGTGTAAGTCCATCTCATTGACCTCAGGTACAAAGTGAAGTACAGATGTGTGGGATGTTCACTAAGCAATTTAAAGTACAACTATGGCCACTCAAACATCTCACTTGAGCCCAGTCAGCCTAGGCTGATTTACCCAAAATGTACTCATGTATCACAAGGCTCCTACTTACTGTTCCAGCTGGAAGACATGCTACCTTTGCCAAGTTCCACATTTGGAAAAACACCCTGTGTTGTTCAGCCTTAGGAGGTGAAGGATCCCCCCAGATATACAATGGGCACTGGGAATGGGAGCCCTGCTGAGCTGAAGCAGTGGGCTTTAACTGCTGTGTCTACAGCAGCCCAAAAAGCCCCAGAAAAATTAAAAAAAAAAAAATAAAAAAAATAAAAAAAAGAGATTTGTCTGGGTGGAAAGAGAAGGCTGGATTGTAAACTTTAGTTAGAAGTTTTGTTGCTTTTTTCCTGTTAAAAAGGAAAAAAGAGAGCCAGCAAAACACATCTTTTTTAATGAAACTGCAGCCTACGTTACGCATCATGCAGGAAACAGAAAAAACTTTCTCCAGAAAGTTTATCTGCCATCAGTGAGCAACTTCTACATTGTTTAGGAACCCTTTATAATTTTTTACTTAAATTCTCTTTCTGGCCTCTCATATCCCTTTTTCACTGAATGACTGCCCGAAAACCATGAGGACTGGTACATTACTTAAAGACAGTTATCGTTTGAGAGGCACAGAGCAGGCATATATAGTGCTATTATTCAGCTGTTTGCAACACCATGTAGTTTAAATCTTTTATCAGCCTCCCAAAACCTGGAACAGTCAACACACAAGTGCAGAAGATAAGCTTTGCTCACTCTTGGCCTTGTAATCAACAATGCATTTTGGCTAAGAAAAATGAGTGGGATGTAACTGTACAGAGTGAAAACACTGTAGCAGCAGCAATCTAATTCTTGTTCCTTTCCAATTTACTGAGTGGTCCTATTCTCTGCTCCAGCAGAAATATTCTAGGCAGTTCTGTTTCAAAAGAAGAATAATGCTGTTCTTGGGACTAAACCACAAGTGTTCTTGGTACATAAGATAAGGCTGGACCTGGAACTTGAGTCAGAAGCTCTGTTTCATATTCTGTATTTATTCCAACATCAGAGCTCCAGTCAGCACTGAAAGCTGTAGAAGAAAATACAGTTTGGCTCAGCTTTATTTCAGGGCCACACTAGGTTATTGAACAATATGGCCCAGTTAATCCCAGTACAATAAATCAGCTACTAATGTGCAGCATGTGAAACTTTGTGAGCTTCTCTGTGATCCATTGAGAATTTCATTTCTACAAGAAAACAAAAGCCAGCTGATTGATACCAATGGTTTGCAAAATTTTCTTCAGGTCCATGAATACTGCAGTTGGGTTCTAGAGTGTGGGATTAAAATTAACCCAGAGGACCTGTTTCCTAGAAGCAAATACTGCCCTGGGACCTATGTGGTGGTCAGCTCACTTCTACGGAGATGTTTTAAATATGGGGACTTCCCTGTATTGTGAGCTTTGGTTAAGTATCACAGAAAGAGTGACTTGTAACATTATAAGGTTCACCTACATCAACAGAGGAAAAAGAGCAGAGAATCAGAGTCTTCAAGGCTGTCCAGGCCAACTCTCTGCTGTCCTACACAACTGTACCCCACAGACCCTTGAAACACTACTACAGCAACCTAAGGAATATTGTGCTTCCATAGGAATAATAGTGTTACACATTCTTCTTGGAGCTTTCAGAGCCACTAGGCATTCCCTCTCTAGTCCTATGACACTGGCAAAATCCTCACCTGATAATTCAACTGATCTTTATCTCCACTGCTGGGAAAGAGGCATTTCAAAGCCTCTCCAAATAGAAAAATACCTGCCCAGAGAAATCTCTTAAAACTTTAGAAATTCACACCCTGATTTTACGGATGCTGTGATGAATTTTGCCCTTTTTTAAATATACCTCTTATGTATTCTCAGCACCCTTAGCATGCATACTTATAACTCCCTAAGTCTGATACCTTAACATAGTGCTGGTATTTTGTTAGGCCAGGAGACCAAACACCCTAAAGGCCTCACAGCTGGAGGCCAGAAAGCCTTATGCTATCTTGAGAAATGAAATCGAGGCCCCCTCTAGAACACATCCTGTAACTAGGATTAGGCCCATCTAAAGGAGAATACTTAGGGATAGGGGGATGTTACACTATTCATTCAAGCCTTCATTGGAACATCTTTGTTAGATATACTAATTTGCAAGGTCTCTATATCTGCATATGCAATCTACTGTGAGTGTGCATTTCAGTGTATTCCACCTTGGCAAGCTCTTGCAGTGTAAGAATCCTTATTAAATACCAAGGTAAAAACCCTTTATCCCTTAACTGTGTCTGGCTCTTAATTTTAGGACCAAGAAAAAGGCATCATTATGAGATCCTAGTTTGTGTTAATACACCATATTAGCGACACCTTTAATTCCTATTAAAATGTAAAAGACCATAAACAATATCATGTAGGGAAGCCAACAGAATGCTGAACCAAATGAAAAAAAAACTCACAGTGGTGTCTACATTGTCACGCTCCTGGATGGTATCACCCACAGGACTCTCGATGGAGACCTCATGAGGAGGAGGAACATTGGCAGCTGCATCTAAGTTTGAAAGAGAATAGAATTATTTTGATTTGGTTTGTTTCTTATATATTTTTTAATATACCCACAGAAGCTTGCTTTCAGCAAGCATAAACCAATAGTCAAATTTGATTCCTATTCCTATGATTGTGACAGCAACAGCACAGGAGACACATGAAGAGCCTCAGGAAAAGTATCAAATACACTAATCAGTATAAGATGCTAACATTCTGTCTAAGCAGATGTAATTGTGAAACATGAACTTAAGTGCAGTAAAAATGGCACAGAATTAATTTCCTGGTAGGATTTTCATGATTCTTGAAATAACAAAATGTTGGCACATAATATGATCTCCAGATTACAAATGGCATTACAGAGGTGGAAAAATTGAGAGCTCTGTATGAAATCCAAACGCATGAATTTCTCAATTTTCTGGTAATTCAGAATCAGCCTTAACAGCAGTTAGATAAAAACTGACCTCTCAGTGTGGTAACATCGGCATCCAAAGGTGGAGTAGGAGTCCCACTAGATAAAAAAGAAATCAGAAATTGAAGCTGGATGTGGTAAGATAAAGGAAGTCGTTTTTGATATAACTGTGATTTGGATACTACACCAAGGAGCCCATGTGCAGAAGAAATTTTTCATGGTACTATTTTGCTCATAACTTCATAAAAATTAGGCTTTGCAGTATTTCACTTATATTTTGCAACATACATTTTGGGTCACTTGCATCATACAACACATCATGTGCATCTCTGGATTACTAACCCTCTTATATCCCAAATGACCTGGAGTCCCATACAAAAATACATTTTTCCTTCTAGCTGTTCTGTAAAGAAGTAAAGAGATAAACCACAAAGTTAACTGGTAATACCCTATAAACCACTCAGTTTCTAAAATTCTCCCCAGTGCACTAAAACACCATAACTATGGTGAAATCACTGCAAAAAGATGGGTTCTTTTAATCATTAATTTTATTCTGTTTATTTGGAAATCTTCAAAACACATCAGTTTCCAAACCCAGTTGTGGGATTCACACACATGTATAAAACAACTCTGGGCCAAATGTGAAAACCATTTCAAAAGAAAAATCACATGAAGACTGTCAGCCTGAAGAAAAACTAACAGCTTTGACACGACTCTTACAGTAAACCCAAGATGCTTGGAGCCAATTCTGTCAGCCTGGAGCAACTGTCAAGTTACCAAGAGTGGAAGACATGCTCTGACAGAAACAAGTCTTTCCTGAATGAAGGGAGAATTATTTTTTTGAGTTTCTCATATTGTTAATACATACAGCACAAGCTGCAGGACTCAATGTTTAAGTGCTGGAGAGAAACTGAACATGAAAATTACTGAAGTTTATTGTACTGAGATATTTCTCTCACTTCTAAAGGATCTCCTTTCTTACTAGTGATCATATTTGTGCCATGAAACACAAATTGCAGCAAGTCTTCACTCTAATATATGCAACATCAGCCATGGTTCCTGGCTTTGCCAAGTTTGTTTTATGATTCATGTACTCTACGACTCGTCTTGCAGTCTGCCCTCAAGCAAAACTCCTCTCAAACTTGATATCTTGCCTCCTTCAGGCTTTTAGTCAGTCTTTGTATTACTCAAAGAAAGGCTCCCAGCACCAGCCAGACAACCTGATCCACAGTTACATTCTACAGATACCAGAGCACCAGCATATGATCAGAGACCACAGTTCCACCGAGTTAATGTCTGAAACACTTTCTCTCTCTGCCCCTCACAGACACATAATACTTATGTGCCAATAGAGAGACCTGAAGGCAAACCTGAATAACTTTCTATTTAAGTCAATAATCTTTTCACCCATCCTGAAGGCACAGTCTAATCCTCCACGTAATGAATAACTATAGCAAAACATCATTCAGGGAATGTTAAACTGACAGGGTGAGATCTTCACAACAATTCTAAAATATTAACAGCAACAAAAAAACCTTCCACACGAACAAATCAGAAAATACTTATTCAAGAGTTTAAACAGTACCTTCGCGTATTTCCTTGCACAAATAAAATCAATGAGCTCCATGCAAGCTTTGAAATGTAGTTGTGTCTGCTTCCATCTCATGGATACTGGCACCTGTTTTCAGCCAGCACAGTGCAAGACTACTTTTGAGTTAGCCAATCCTTTGACAAACTCAGTAACTGTTTGAATCATTTCCAAGACTGGAAAATTTTACTAAAAAGTGTAATTTAGACAAGATAGCCTCTCTTAAGGATATTTTCTTAAGAATGCTGGTTATGTTTTAGAGGGATTTAGTTTCCTTACTAGAAAGGAAATTTGTTTATCATCTTAGAACTTCAATAAAAAGTATTGCTTAATTATTAATTGATCTGATGAAACATTTTCCAATTAAGTTCACCTAGCTTCAAGATGCCTCTTTTACCAGTTTCAATAGGAAGTATATTACATCTATACCAGAGAGTCACCAAATTACAGCATCAGAGCATTTTAGTACATCATGTTTAATGTCCAGAGCAAGAATGACTGCTTCTCAGGAGAGGTGAACCAGTCTGGGATTTTATTTCTTTCAAACTGTTCAGTGTAACTAGGGTCAGGATATAAACTCAACAAAAGCAAAGCGATAAATAGTAGAAACTCTGTTACAGGATTTTTAATGTTCTGGTCAGTTCAAACTTATATATAGCCATTAGCTGAGTCTTGTATCCACCACCTTTGCTAAAGAAGAGGACCACAAGAAACATGATTTACTGTGGTAAGCCCTGATCCCAACCTGAGACTCATGGGATTGATCCAGGTGGCCACAGGTTGGTGCCCAGTATTCTTTGGGGAGCCTCTAGGCACTCCTGACCTCCAGCTACTGCCCCAAAATTTATGGATCATCCCTGCCAGCCTTCTGCACATGTGTGCTGCAACTCAGGGCATCTCAAAAGGACCAAAATTACTCTCTGACCAACTGAGCACCCAATTCTGGGGTGGGTTAGCCTTGGCTGAGGGCCAAACACCCACCCAGGCACACTCTCACTCCCTCCATCTCCATAAGACAGGGGAGAAAATACAATTAAAATCTTCTGGGTTGAAATAAAGCCAGGAAGATCACTCATCAGTGACCTCCTTGGGAAAATTAGACAGCTTAGAGAAAACTAATTTATTGCATATTTAAGTACATTTGGGTAGTGAGAAGCAGACAAACATTAAAACACTACTTCTTCTTCTTCACCCTTTCCCAGGGTGAACTTGACTCNTGAAAACCATTTCAAAAGAAAAATCACATGAAGACTGTCAGCCTGAAGAAAAACTAACAGCTTTGACACGACTCTTACAGTAAACCCAAGATGCTTGGAGCCAATTCTGTCAGCCTGGAGCAACTGTCAAGTTACCAAGAGTGGAAGACATGCTCTGACAGAAACAAGTCTTTCCTGAATGAAGGGAGAATTATTTTTTTGAGTTTCTCATATTGTTAATACATACAGCACAAGCTGCAGGACTCAATGTTTAAGTGCTGGAGAGAAACTGAACATGAAAATTACTGAAGTTTATTGTACTGAGATATTTCTCTCACTTCTAAAGGATCTCCTTTCTTACTAGTGATCATATTTGTGCCATGAAACACAAATTGCAGCAAGTCTTCACTCTAATATATGCAACATCAGCCATGGTTCCTGGCCTTGCCAAGTTTGTTTTATGATTCATATACTCTACGACTCGTCTTGCAGTCTGCCCTCAAGCAAAACTCCTCTCAAACTTGATATCTTGCCTCCTTCAGGCTTTTAGTCAGTCTTTGTATTACTCAAAGAAAGGCTCCCAGCACCAGCCAGACAACCTGATCCACAGTTACATTCTACAGATACCAGAGCACCAGCATATGATCAGAGACCACAGTTCCACCGAGTTAATGTCTGAAACACTTTCTCTCTCTGCCCCTCACAGACACATAATACTTATGTGCCAATAGAGAGACCTGAAGGCAAACCTGAATAACTTTCTATTTAAGTCAATAATCTTTTCACCCATCCTGAAGGCACAGTCTAATCCTCCACGTAATGAATAACTATAGCAAAACATCATTCAGGGAATGTTAAACTGACAGGGTGAGATCTTCACAACAATTCTAAAATATTAACAGCAACAAAAAAACCTTCCACACGAACAAATCAGAAAATACTTATTCAAGAGTTTAAACAGTACCTTCGCGTATTTCCTTGCACAAATAAAATCAATGAGCTCCATGCAAGCTTTGAAATGTAGTTGTGTCTGCTTCCATCTCATGGATACTGGCACCTGTTTTCAGCCAGCACAGTGCAAGACTACTTTTGAGTTAGCCAATCCTTTGACAAACTCAGTAACTGTTTGAATCATTTCCAAGACTGGAAAATTTTACTAAAAAGTGTAATTTAGACAAGATAGCCTCTCTTAAGGATATTTTCTTAAGAATGCTGGTTATGTTTTAGAGGGATTTAGTTTCCTTACTAGAAAGGAAATTTGTTTATCATCTTAGAACTTCAATAAAAAGTATTGCTTAATTATTAATTGATCTGATGAAACATTTTCCAATTAAGTTCACCTAGCTTCAAGATGCCTCTTTTACCAGTTTCAATAGGAAGTATATTACATCTATACCAGAGAGTCACCAAATTACAGCATCAGAGCATTTTAGTACATCATGTTTAATGTCCAGAGCAAGAATGACTGCTTCTCAGGAGAGGTGAACCAGTCTGGGATTTTATTTCTTTCAAACTGTTCAGTGTAACTAGGGTCAGGATATAAACTCAACAAAAGCAAAGCGATAAATAGTAGAAACTCTGTTACAGGATTTTTAATGTTCTGGTCAGTTCAAACTTATATATAGCCATTAGCTGAGTCTTGTATCCACCACCTTTGCTAAAGAAGAGGACCACAAGAAACATGATTTACTGTGGTAAGCCCTGATCCCAACCTGAGACTCATGGGATTGATCCAGGTGGCCACAGGTTGGTGCCCAGTATTCTTTGAGGAGCCTCTAGGCACTCCTGACCTCCAGCTACTGCCCCAAAATTTATGGATCATCCCTGCCAGCCTTCTGCACATGTGTGCTGCAACTCAGGGCATCTCAAAAGGACCAAAATTACTCTCTGACCAACTGAGCACCCAATTCTGGGGTGGGTTAGCCTTGGCTGAGGGCCAAACACCCACCCAGGCACTCTCTCACTCCCTCCATCTCCATAAGACAGGGGAGAAAATACAATTAAAATCTTCTGGGTTGAAATAAAGCCAGGAAGATCACTCATCAGTGACCTCCTTGGGAAAATTAGACAGCTTAGAGAAAACTAATTTATAGTGAGAAGCAGACAAACATTAAAACACTACTACTTCTTCTTCACCCTTTCCCAGGGTGAACTTGACTCTGGACTCCTCTCCCCAGTGCATGCTCTGCAGGGGCAGCAGCTCCTTCAGGAAAGTTCTGCTTGCTCCAATCTGAGCCCTCCCTCGGCTGCAGGGAATACATGATTTGCCATGGTGGAGTGCCTTTGGCCTTGGCATTCCCCATGCCACAGTTTGTCATTCTTTTTGTTTCCTCTCCTTCTCCCTGTGCCGTGTTTCTGCCCTTTCTCACACAGGCTTTCCCTGAGCTGCCACTGCCATGAGTGTAGGGCTCAACCCTGCCCATCAGAGCCATCTGGAACCACCTTGGGACAGCCCCAGAACCTCCCAGACTGGGAGCCCCCTCAACTAATGAGTTTTCAAAGGAAAAATCCTTAAAGCAGACAAAAAACCCCAAACAAAATGCTGTGGTATAAATCACACTTTCAAAAGAGGAGCAGTTTACAAATGGAAAGGCCTAATATCTTTCTCAAGTTCTATTTCTAGATCTAGATTACTGGTTATAGACATTGGTTATATATCAAAGTGAAGTTCTCCAAGTTTCAAAAGTCTAAGAGGACTTTCTCTGTCACTGACCCCAACAAATGTCAGCTCTCCAACAGGACACTTCTGTCACAAGTGTCACCTTAGGCTCTGGTTTAGCCACATGGTGACAACCACAGCCCAAACCAGGCTTTGGGGCAGCTATGGTAGTGCTGAGAGGCAAGGTGAGAGTAAGGCCAGTGTCAAGGTGAGAGTTAAGCTGCAAACCCAGCTCCTTAAGCAACAGCAGACCACACCCTTTGTCAAGGCCAGGTAATATATTCTTATTAATGCTGAGGGGCTTTTAAACACAAGCCCTCAGGAGCCAACAAATTTTCTGACAGCATTCCAGTGCACAGCTGGCTGAAAATTAAAAACCAAGCACTTAAACATCACCTACTAAAACCCTAATAAATCTAACCAAAGCAGTCAAGCACCAAAATTTGGTCAAATGATCAGCTACCACTTTTTTTTCAAGAGGATGAAAATATAGTTTTAAAGATACTATGCTGTAACCAAGCTCACTTTATGCACAATATTGGCTTTTCATTACTTCACCAGAACGATGAGGTTTGCTTTCTTTTTGCCTTCTACTCCCTCTTAACACTTTTCAAATACCTACTTTATTGATCACCTAAAGAAAACATCAGTTGTACTGCGCACCTCTAAAGAAGTCACTCAAAATGCACGTGGAAATGCATATATTGAATTGTCTGAACACATCACTTTTCAAGGTAAACACAGATTCAAATTCACGCTCACTTGCACCACTTAAAATACACAGATTTTTTATGGTTTTGCCCCAGGATTAATTCAGGGCCCACACTTGATTTTTAATTCTACCTACACAAGCAAGCCACTCCAGGTAGAGGGACTGTGCTCCAACAAGAGTTTATTGTGAATTTGAGACACAGACATATGAAATGGAATTTCCATTGTCCTACCTGCATGAATGATTCCCTGGATCATCTTGGCTGAGCAGTAAGCAAAATATAAAAACATATACGTATGTATGGAAAGGCAGGAAGGAATATAGACAAGCAGATGTCTAAGCACCAGAACAAACACCACTGCACTCGTGTTTCCATGGCAGAAACAAGCAGTTTCAGATCACACAGCTCTGTTAGACACCAGGATCTAGGTAGGTGTAAGACAAGATCCATAAGGGCCTAGGAAGCTGATCTGAAGCAAAGAGTGCTTATGGACAGCCCACACATATTAATACAGCAACCACAGCTCACAACTACAGCCCACATTCCCCTTTTTCCAAGGCCCAGTGTATGTACTTCCATGTGACATCAGTCATGTCAGGAGAAGACTTGACGAGTTCCAGTCCACCACAGCATAAACAGAGTTCCACTGACTCATAGACCTAAACTGGTTCTTTATGTGCAGCCATACTGTGTTATTAAGGAGAAACAACACTGTGGACCTGTCAAATGGGCCATCAGTGATACCATTTCACAGCTGTCCATGAAGTTCTACAAAGGCATCATTTTGATTTTTCTCTACATTTCTATTCAAGGTTTAAGAAAAGCCCAGCTCTGTGGCTGAAGAAAATAAAATCTTCAGATTTGTACAACATGTTCTGGACATCCAGTTTATCCATTACTTAAAAGATTGTTGGTCAGCTTGAATGATCTAAAGTCTAACTGGCTATGTCAAGCATTTCTTTTTCTTGAACAACATTACTTCAATTCTCATATTGCACAAAGGAGACAAAATGTTATTGTCTCATTTTCTCATTTTTAAATATTTCAATCACACAGCCTTGAACTAACTAGCACACAATTCAAGAAGTATCTTTATGCAATTTCAGAATGCAAGACAAAGCCTTGTATTCAGATTCTCTTTCTTTTAATATTTACATGCATTTATCTTATTTTTCATTTAGGCAGTTCCTGAATTTTCATCTCTCTTGGTTCTAATTAAATCAGGGCAAACCTTTCATATTTACTACCAGACAGTAGGGAGCACAAAAGAAAACATACAGCTGAAAAGGAGCAGTGTGGAACTCTTCACATGTGGTAAAGCTGTGCAGATGATAAAAAAATTTCTGAAATTAGGAATATCACTGCCAAGTCCACATGCAAACAGTAAAGAACCTCAGGTACATTTCTATGTCACTGCAGGCAGAACTGCTGAAATGATCTCAGCACAGAAGACTCTTACTCTTTCATGAAGCACATTTAGATAAACAGTATAAAAGCCAAATTGATACACCATCAACCATTGCTACCACCACTGATAAAATATGGATTCTAGATTTCCCAATGTATTTCAGGGCAGAGAACATGGACAGAACACAGGAGGACTGGACAAGATTTACTGCAGCTAATTTCAGTGAGTTTAGAATCAGCTAACACCATCAGAAAGGACACATGCCTCTACATATTTCATTTTACACTAAAAAGGTCTTCTGAAGAAGTGAAAAAGAAGTGTGTTATATTCCTCCTTTTCAACTATCCTATCCTCTTTATCTTATCCTCAGCATGCTGTTGTGCATACAGCACTCCAGCAAGGCTATGACAAAAAAGCTTTTGTTTTCTGCTGCAACAATTTTGTGCTACTTTGCTTTCAGCTGATTCTCAAGGTCTGGCTTTCGATCCCAGAGGAATTAGACAAAAGGATGGTCCTATTGTCAAGGGACAGACTTCAATGTTAAGAGACAGAACTTCATTATGTGAAGTGCCAGTGGCCTACCAAATAAAGCAATCAGTAAAAGTCTTTAGCTGATATAGTGCTCTGACACTTCCAGCTGGGGCAAAAACTCTGCAGTGTCCACTGTGCTGATCTGTACATATCTGGATTTTGTCCCTTATATTGCTTTTCCTTTCGAGGTTTTTCTCCTTGGTGGTACTTAGTTTAACCCCTCAGTTCCTGAAAAGGCCAGGGTAGCTGAGCATTTAACCTATATGAATGTATGCTCTAAACCTTACGGGAACAAACTTTTATCCTGCTGTTACATCACTATCAGTAATGCCAGACTGGGAGTTATTCCAGGAACTAAACTACAAGAGCACAAGGCATCTTTCTGTAGGCTACATTAAAACCATCCCAGCATTTAACTAGATGAAATCAGCTTTTTCCAGCTAGAGAGAGACACCATATTGACATCTGGGTAGGATTATATGAGTCGTATAAAGCTACTCAAGTCACAGCTTCAATTCTATAGCTGTTTATAGCTTTCAGCACAATTTTGATTTGTAGAGAGGTAGCATAGTTAAAATTACAAACAGATATCAAGGGCCTGTCTTCCATTCCAGATCAACCCCAAAGGAAGAAATTGTTTAAAAGAAAAAAATTGTTTCACAGGAAAGAGATTGGTCAAAGTTTGTGGAATAGTTTCTTGTGTGGGGGCTATGCTCCAGAACCTATGGCAAATTTTCTCTTGTTCTTATCAGTGGGAAAACAGACAAAGAAATATGCCCAGTGCCAGGCCTCTAAAGTGAAATGGCTGCTTCTGCACAGTCATCAGAGACACTGGATCTCACCACAGGACAAATCAGAGACTTCGGCTAGAGCCTCACTTTGAGGCACCATCTGGAAAAGCCTGTCCTTCCCTAGCAATGTGGGAATCTCACCTGAACATCTCATCTAGATACTCTGAATATCTAGATATTGAGGACAGTCCTGCCATCCCTCGAGACAAGACCAGAACAGTTGTGCATTGTGACACAGGTGGCACAGCTGGGTGACAAATCAGCTGTGTTCAGATCCTAGCATTGCCCTGCACTGGACCAGCCTCTCTCTGCACATGTGGGTCAGCAGGTGAGTACAGCAGTGCCCAGGAGAGGGTAGAACTGCACTCACTTTTCCTTTCTGCAGGAGGGAGTTGACACTGGATTTACCATCCTGCACCTTAGAGGCTGATGGTGGTCCTGGGTTGGGTACTTATGCTAATTTCTTACAGAACATTTTTAGAAGAACATTTATTCTGATCTTTACTGGGAGGTCTGGTTATTTTTTTCAGCGAATAATGTTGGCTGTTGGCAGTATTAGGATGGTTGACTTACTCCTCTTGGAGCAAGACGTTGAGTTAGATGAGACATCTTCTACCTATGCCAGAAAATCACAGCTTTGTTTTTTATAGGACTCTGGCTTACCAACTTCACATCTTAAACCATGAATGCTCTAAGATGTCCAGCATGGTCTTAGAGTAAGTTTGGATTTCATAATGGAAAAATTATTTCTATTAATTTCTCCTGATGTTCCATTACCCAGGGCAAGTCTACCTGTTCCTGTCACTGTTTCAGTCCTCAATCATCCTCTTTATGCTACGAAACACTTCAAATTCCAAGCACAAGACAAACAACAAGTTATAGACAAAAAGATACAGTAAACCCAAAGTTTAAACAAATGGCAGTAACAAAGATCCCAACCTAAGGCTATAAACAATCTGAAGCAATACATACAGAGATTATGTATTATGTATGTGTCAATATTTTTGAGACAGATGCAGAACAGCCCCACGGTGAACTGAGTTTGGTAAAGTTTGTCAGTTATCTACTGGAACCCCTCTAATGTTGCCATGAAACACTTCATAAGATGGCTTTTGGACAAGTACAACATTTATCACTCTGATCCACCTTTCAATCAAAAGCTGGGCTTTTTGCACTGCTCCTTTGCTTAGCCCAGTACCTGCAGACTCTAGATGCATTGACTCCAATTCCTTTCAAGTCTCTCTACGTCTACTAGATTTCCCAAATGATCACACAGAAGGATGCAGTAGGTTTTCAAACTCAAACTTCTTCAGAACAGATGGATACTACCCAGCTGACCTGGAGACTTCAGGGAGAGCCCTTGTAAAAGGAGCACTCAGCTCCACAGGACAGAGAGAAACCAACCTTTTAGGAATCACTTTTGTCCTTATCATCTCACATTATTAATTTTAACATATGCTGTGGTTATGAAATCACTATGAGGATACCTAATTTGAGAAGTTGGGGACTTTTCTAAGAAGTCTATTAAATGATTACTCTTCCCAGCATTTTAATTACTCATATTTAGCATAACTTTATGTGGCCTGTAAAGAGAATTGAACCTGCCAGTTTTTCAGAGGAGTTCAGCACCAGATTGTTTGGATTTGAATTACCCTAAAAATAACAGCTTAGATTAAGTTCTGAGTAGCAATGGAGAAATAATAATTTGAACTTGCTTTCAGTTCAATAAAATACATTAAAATAACAGGTCAAGTTCGGGTTTGCTTTGGTACAAAGATGCCACAAATCAGTTTTCAGTTTTATTGCCTTGTTAGAAGTGTGAGAAGCCCAAACAAAGAATTCTCTTGTAACTATTTATAGAACACATCCCTTGAAAGTCTTACAAAATAGCATTTCAAAATATTCAATTTCCTTTTTGTAATGATGACCAGGATTACCTGAAAGCCTTTGGGAAAGATTTCCAAGACAACCAGAGCACTAACAAGTAACTATGGACACATCTCTTTCCCAGAATAGATTTCCCCCACTAAACCTCCTCCGGTAAATAGGCTGTGTCTGTGCCTGGCAGCCTGACAACCAACAAGGTGATGACACACTTAAGCAGAAGTACAAGCCTCAGATTGGCTGAGATATTTTCAGCATGCCAACCATGCCAGGACAGAGGGTCACATGCAAGAACCAACAGATTTCTCTACCACACTTTTCTATACATCCTTTTGCACAAAGGTGAATTTTGTTCATCTTCAGCGCACCAATCAATGCCAGCAGCAGCAAGAGCCAGAGAAACAACTTATCACTAGCCTTGAGAAAGGGAAAATTACTTACCCACATGACCAATCAGCACAGGAACTGACAAGAAAAAGAGAGAAAAGATTACAAAATGTCACAGCTCGGCCCTGCTGTTATCTCCAGAGAGAATAAAATGCAAGGTGAACACAGATACTCACCTGCCCATTGCTTCCTTTGTATAGGCCAGTTTCTGGAAAACAAAAACAAATCCTAAATATATTTGAATAACATAAGGTGAAAGAAATTGAAATGCAGTTTATGCCACTTTATTTCCTTCTGCATGCTGAAATAATTCTATTCTCTGTACTGTCATTTGTTAAGTTCAAAATTTATTAACAAAGTCCCTGTTGAAAAGGAAATATGTCTGACACTTCCAAAATACAACTGGAACTCGACATCAGATAGTGTAAAGAGCATTAGGTTTCTCAGCAGTGCTCTACGTTTCTGCATTTTCCTGCACTGTTCTGCAGGTACAACATTCTCCCCTTTTAGAGGATGCCAACAGTAAGAACCTTTTAAGTAACCAGTCTTCAGAAATTCAGTATTACTTCTGCCACTTGTCTATAGATTTAAAATCATCTTTTGAAAGTAAAGCTACAGTTTAAAGTACCACAGCAGGATTAATCTGATGGCTTTGTTTATGGCTATACAAGTAGCAGGGATGATGTTTTTTCATGTACTGCTGTAAAAAGTCTAAGAAGGGCTACACAGTTCTTATTTCTTTCATCAAAATTCTCATGGTATTAGTGCCATGAGTTCTAGAGGAGAGTCAGAGAGACCCCTTTGTGAGAAACACCACAAGAAGTGGAGGAGGTCCTGAGAAATAATAGGAGCTGTTGAGAAATTATGCTATATCCTGCTGCTATACCAGTATAAAGAGAATATAAAATACTTACAGAAAATTATTGTCCATCCACAACATTTCTGTTTCTCTGCTTTAAGGGGTCAAAAAGGGATTGTTTTGTGGACTGCTTATTGGGCTAGCTTTCTTTTTGTAATCAATGCAGGTGTATTTTTCAGTAAAAACAACAGGAAGTGAATCAACTCAAGTATCTTCTTCAAAATTAAATTACAGTTAGCTTTAAACATACTATTTCCACTTTGCAAACTTCTCTGAAAAACACCCGTATGTATTCAGCCACAGTCATATGTATTCAGACAAGGACTCTCACTCTAAGCTATCCTGATGGTTTTTCTTGTGAAGGAGGGTTGAAAAGGCAAAAGAGACTTTTTGAGCAGGTTAGCCTGCTCACTCTCTTCACCTGTGTTTTCCTGTGTTTCTAGGAGAGTGAAGAAATTCAGCTCTTACTGATTTGGAGCCATGTCAGTGAGTAGCCATCTCTTCTTTCTAGGACATGTGGGCATGGTGATCACAGCTAGAATGGCAGACAACTTGGACACCAGCACAAGCAGGGCTTGCCAAAATAGTAATTTCAGTCAGCTTGCCTTTCAGCATGTTCTTTGACCAGCATTTATTATACAACTCCATTTAATGAAGCATTTGGAGATTCTTTACTATGAAAAACTAAGACACAGCAAGACTAATTTTAAGAATAGTTTTTTAGTTTTGTTAAACAAAGAAACCAGGTAGTCTACAGTGGAAACTCCAACCTGAGGCCCCTAAAGCTGTGTTGGACTTTGGGTAGTTTTTTTAAGGGGTCATTATGCTGATCTATACAGTGCCTGTATATTCACCCCTAATGCACTGGGATCTACAAGGAAGAGAGAGATTTATTCTCTCTCTACAAGATTTTTGGAAGTTATCTGTAAGTAGTAGCTCAGTGAAAAGTGTTTGTTCGTTAGAAAAGGAGATGTTCTTCCACACTCAACCAGTCAGGACGATTTGTATTAAAACCAACCCAGGTCATTAGAGGCCTCATACATCCTTTCAATACCCAGTGCTAGTCAGTAGCCAGCAGCTTTACTCACTGCTCCTCAAGGGCCCCTGAGAGCACAGCTCAGTGCAGTCCTGACCACTTCCTAGAGCAAATAAATGGCAACACCCCACTGAGGGGTGCCTGCGCCAAAACTATTGCAGGGCAGTCTGAGGAGCTGGTGGCTCCCAAGTTCCCTGAGTCTGGGTCCCTGGACTTAACCAATATGTCTTGTTATTTCCAAGTCATCTATTCAACAAATTATAAGGAGAACTTATAAGAACCAAATCTGAAATGTCAAATTATTATTTTAATGGCCAAAGTCTAGAATAAGTAAAACTACACAGTCTCCACACCCACATTTTAAATAAGGCATCAAATTACTAAATTCTCATATAACTTCATAGTAAACTAGAACCTCCTATTGCTAAACTAGCATGGTCTGCAATAGTTCGTAGTGTGACTATCTTCCTCTCTCTCAAATGTTTAATTTGCTTTCTAGCCTGGGGTGGGGGCAAGCGCTGACATAGTTGAACTCCATGGCAAATATCACCTTTTCCCCCTAATTAGAAGCCAAGAGCTCTAGAGTTCTAATACTGGCTTGTTTAATCATTTAGAACAGAATAGTCTTTGCCAAAACACCTCACCTCTCTGACTCAGTTCCTTCATTAAGATGGAGTTAGAAATTAACTTACTGCACGCACACTGCAAGGATTATTTAATGTCCTCACCCTTTCAATACTTGAAGTGATCTGTAAATAGTTCTCCGTAACAGCAGCAGCCACACCAAAGCTAAAGGGAGCTTTTACTCACTGACAGTATCTCTGGTTTTGTAAAAAATTAGTTCTCTTGAAGCAAGACCTTCCTGCCATTATTATAGCAATTCTCCTAGTGCTAGGAGCTGAGTTTTGTGTCTGTTGTTCCAGTGCATTTCCTTTACATAACGACACTTATCATGAGTTAATACAAATACATTAAACACAAGCTACAACAATACAACGAATCCCATACAGTACCAACCAGATGAGCTTCTGTCAATTCATGATCTTGCAGAAAAACAGTTATATAGGACATTCTTGCCTGATCCTAAGAGAGTATTGTTATGCATAGAAGATAAAATATCCTGAAGGTAATCCCAGGCAGGAGAAAAAGGCAGAGGAAATGTCAAGGAGATCTGAAATAATCCCATATTAGTTTAATCCCATCTGTGTAGTACTGTACCAAGCATATTTGATTTAACCCACCTATACACCTCATTTACCACAGGAAAGTCATACCAATAAATGATTTTCTGCCTGTCCTGATTCCTCACCATGCTGCAGGGCAGAGCCATGCTGTCATGAAGGCAAGGCCACAGAGCTGGGCATTATTCAAGAAAATGGAGGACAATGTCCAGAACTGAAGCCATAGAGAAAGGTCAGGACAGGGAGAAGTGCTTTGACAAGTAAGGTAAAAATACTGTCCACAGTGAGTTAGAGGAGAAATAGCAGGAGCAGCTTGGTAGAACAGATATTGTTTCAGATATAACTTGATATAAAGGCTAGATATATATGGCAAAGGCAGGGGCGTTTTCTTTTTAAACTAGAGGAGGCTAAAACTTGTAATGCAAAGAATGAAAGTGAATAGGAGAACAATAAGTGCATGGATAAGAAAATGGGTGAAGGAAATCTGACATTATGGCTCAAAGGAGGACAATTCAAAAATTTTTTTGCATACATAGGAGGGGATGGGGGATGTGAAAAAGCAGATATGATCTGCTTTTTTTCCATATTTAGAAGAAACTAAAGGAGGTGTTCTATGCAAAAAAAAAATGTAAATAACTGGAAAGAGTGGTTAGGACATTTAATTAAACAGAGAAAGACAGTGGCTAGCAAGGAAGGTCACAGAACAGAGGGAGAGGAGAGACTGCAGAAGAGATCTTCCCCAGGAACCTGAGCGAAATAATCTGCTTCTGTGAAGTATTCAAACAACAGCACTGGGAGTAAGTGCTTACAAGTAATTCGTATAATTGGGATGCTACATCCCACCTTCGAACACGGCTCTCAGAATTCAGGTAAAATCACTCATTTTACATTGCTAAGTACCCATTTCAGCATGCTAAGAAGGTGTTTTGTTATGCTACCCATTCAGGCGTCCTCAGGCAGGGTTATCCTAATCTGTCACTGAGTAGTTTGTGCTGCAAGCACACTCAAGCAGATAGAGCTGCTCATGGGCTGGAAAGTCAATACTACACAAAAGTACTGCTGAGTCAACATCATTGGTGGGTTTGTATCTTGCCCTGAGAACACTTCAAGTTACTTTTCGGTAGGTTAGCACCTCCCCTCACAGTTTTGGGGATTCCTGGGGAAATTGGCTGCCTTTTGATTCTCAGAGAAAGCTCTGCCACAAACTCCTTTCCACGCTAAATCTCAGTTTAACTCTTGGATCTCAGACCCACCAGAGTGGGCAGAGCACAGATTTCTCTCTCACCAGCAACCAAAAAAAAAATCTCACAGACCTGCTTCCTTTAGAAAGGATTCATAGCCTAGTTCCTGTTGTCCCATCTGCCCAACACTGTCAGATGCACTTTGTTATAGGCATGGGGCTGCAGAGGAGCCTCAGCAGGTATGGTTTAGTATCTGCTCAATAGATTAGGTTGCACGGGTTCCTTTAATGCTTCATTTCTCATAACAGCTTTTCTCAGCGTCTCTTGTCATTGTAGATTGTCACCAGACCTGTAAGGAACAGCAACTCCTTACAACTTTATTTTCTGAAATTTGATTGAAATCTGGGGAAATTGAAATTATGACATGTATTACCTGCCCACATTGGAAATGCAGGATGCAGACAAAACTTTACACTGAAAGCCCTGCAGTATCAGGTTTTAAGCTGCTTTTTGCTATGGACTCAGGAAGGAGTCCTATATCCCAGTTGTAAATTCTCCTATGAACAGCACAGATTGTGCTGCTTTGGCAGCAGTGTTTCAATCTCATAGCAAGTCATCCATGGTTCTTGGGAAGTCAGTATTTACTTTTGCTTGCATTTCTCCTTACTTGGATTTTCCAAAAAATGTCTAGTGCAAGTGGGAACATGGCCACAATCACAGGGCAGAGTCAAGGCAAATTTGGAATTCCAAACATACATTTCTCAAAGTGTAGAATGGGATAAATGAGGATGTTACAGAGGATGAATGTCACACTCTATGTAACAGGGCTTTACTCCCCACTGAAATACAGCTACACAGTAAGGAACACAAGCCAAGCTGATTTATAGGAAGAAATGTTTACATGAGGATTTATACTGCAAAAACCTTCACCCTATGGATTGGAATTACCTTCTCCATTTGCGTTTCTGTCAGGAACTGGAAAAAGGTTAACAATCTCACAATCTGTAAATCTGCCTAATATCCAAAGACATTAGGACATGTTCTTCCTATGTAAAATACTGTCAGTTAACATGATCACACAAATTCAAAATAAAATTCAAGGGGAAAAAAGACAGATATTTAAAATAATTTTTTATGCTTGGCATAAATATGTCCACCTGTTCCTTCTGAAAATCTGACAGGTGATCTGCTTAAAGAAACTCAGGAAAACTTAGTATATATATTCTGCATTAGTGCACCCAGCATGTGCATGTATATTCAGGTATTAGGGAAACTCACAGAGGCAGACCTCAAATCTCCAAGACAAATAAAGAAGTATGAAAGCTGAGACCAGCTGGTCTAAGCTCCAACTGATATTCAGTAAGAAAGTATGTTAAAAGTAAGAGAAAGAGAATTTTTCTTAACATGAACTAATTTAGGATGGAGGAGACATTGCAGCATCTGGGAGTGTGACAATGTGACTAGGGATCAGAAGAAGGGATAAGAAAGAAAAATCAAGGATGAAGGCTAATAAGATGGCATTTAATTACACTGCTCGTGACAGACTCTTCACAATTCAACAAAAACATCATGAAAGCAATAATTTTGCTGAATTGTTTATTAAAAGAAAACCCCACAGATTCAATTTGCCTGATTTTCAGATACACTGAACTTCTTTTGAGAGAGAGGGGGAAAATTCAGGACATTCAGCATTTCTAGAAATGAAATTTCTTGTTGCAATCTACCAAAAAGTAATACAAAAAGACACTTTGAAATAAGACTGCCAAAATCTGCCAACATGCTCATACAAAAGAGGCAGGAGAGAAGTGCTATGACAGTAGCAGGCAATGTATACCAAAAGAAAAGCAGAATTACTTTTATCAGCTGCAGGCTCTAAACTAAACTCTTGAAATTAACCACAGATGATTTGTAGACATTGGAGAGCAGAGGAAGATTAGGGTATTTAATGGGGAGTGTAATGGTCAAACAAAAAATCCACTGCAGAAGGGAATCTTCCTTTTAAAGCGGCAGTGTGGCCCATTCACATGTATCCCACCTGCCCACTACAGAGTCCTGTGCACGCAGTGAAACAACAGCAGCCCTTTGGTGACAAATGCTCTGTGCTTTAGAGATCACACCTAAGGAATGGGAAAAAAAAATAGCAACAGCTAATCATGACCAATGAATGAACATTCCGTAATGAGAGGGAAGCAGATTCCCACTAGTAGTGGAAAGGCTTGACCATACAACTTGGTATTCTTAGCTGGTGAGAGTGGAATGAAGAGAGTAGGATGCAGGGCTTTAGAAAGTGTGTGTGGTCCCACAGGCTGAGCCCCAGCTCTTACCACCACATTAGACTGGGGCAGGCAACTAGCAGGAAGAAGGATGCTCTTAAAAGCAGAGAGGTATCCACTGCATCTGTTTGGACCTAACATTTTCACAGCTGCTTCAAAAAGAAGAATGACAAGAATTGACAAGAATTTTGTGCGCAAGCACATATGAGAAAGCTGAGTACTAGAGCTAGCAATTAAATCCACTCTCTGACCCATGCATTTAAAAATACACCATTGGATCTTTTGACAGTGACTGATGGGGGATAGGGTGCTCTTGCCTTCAGTCTTTGGTTCAAAGTCAAATTGAGTTCAGCTTCTTATTCCAAAAGAAGCCACCTGACCAATTTGTGACATTTTGTAGAGTGCAGAGGTGACAGTATTTGGTCCCTCTTACCACAGACTAGTCAAATCAGCCCAAGAACCATCATCTTTTACCAGCTGTGGTGAAAGAAAATAGAAGAATGAACAGACTGTTTTCCAGAATATGGCAATTCTGAAGGGAATATATCCATCTACAGGAGAAAGGAAACCTAAAATATAAACCTTCTGAAAAGATCAAACCCAGAGCACTTTATCTGACTCCACCGAAATGCTGCAGAGCCATATCCAAAAAGGGAGAGCAGCAGTGGGAAGTTAGATGCATCATCCTGTTTCCAAGAGTAATTTTGATTTATTTTAATAAACTCCCACTATAGATCATCTCACTGCAAAAACTGAACACAAAACAGTTACATATGCTGTGTGCATAACAATAAAAAATCACATTAATTTTATTTCTCTGTATCTTTTTGCAAAGACTTCTAAGGGCAAGAGCATCATCAGACTTCACAGAAGCAAATTTTGGCTAGCATCACTTGGGAAGACTAACATGCAGGCTCAGGGGAAAAAATCAACTTCTCTCCATTATCCACAACAGTTTCTATATTCACATTCCTTAGTGCACATTCCTAGCATAAAAGTCCAATAAAAAAGCAGAAGCGGAAAAAATCAGCACATCCACACTGTCTGAACACTACTGTTTCTATGGGTTACACATTTAAGACTTGTAAGTTTCATAAAACTACTCATCCATTAGCTTGCAAAAATAATCTTAAAGAAGATCCATAAGCCACCACACATTTTAAGAAGCCTTTTATCCAGAGAAATTAAGATATCTACTGTATCTTAGGTGAATACAAAGTTAAGCACTTTATTTTAAAATTCACAGACTCCTGAAATTATATCTTTGTATTTCATTTGAGATAGGCTTTTTTAGTTTGACTTAATATTTCTTTTATTTTTTTTAAGCTAAGATAAACTTGAATCAACAGAAAATACACCAAGATATTCAGAATTTTTTGTTGACTTGTTTTATACTTGTACATTGATTTTAACCTGCAGCTTTCCCTGGTGAATTACCTAAAGTTATTTATTGCCTTCATAGGACACCAAAGTTTTACATTTGTAACTACACTCATTTCAGTCAGGCAGCAGTGCACAGACATCATAGACCTTTAGAACATCAAACAGGCAATTATGCCACAGGGCTTGGTAGCACCAGAACTTACAGCTTGGAACTTGCTGCTTCCAAGTGTCATTTGGGCTGGAGGCACCTCAATGTGCAGTTCAGAGCAGGGAGGCTGCTACACACCCCAGGGGAAAATGCATCACAGCCTAACATCGTGGGTCTAGACACCATCTAAATGTCAGGAGCACATCTACTGAAGACAACATTCTCTTCATCATTGTTGCTTTTCCCTGCATTGGATCACCCACAACTTTGTTTTGGAACTGATCTCAGAAGCACAGATCCCAGAGCTGGAATGCCCACGCCTGTCTGTGGTAAGGGCTCTGCCCATCACTGCCAAATGCGAATATGCCAAAGTTGCATGTTGCAGTGGGACACGATGCCCTTGCCCAAGACAAGACTCCAGGCAGCTGCTGCACCCACCTTCACAATCAGGCTCCGGTGCTCCTCAGACTGGCTGAAGTTGGTGCCCATTTCAAAGATACTCATCATGCCTTCCTCACACAGGCTCATCCAGGTGTTATACTCTTCACGCTCCGGCAGTCTGTCCCAGAATGTCTTGAAGACCTCCCAGACTGTTTCCTGGCACACTGAAGGCACAAGAAAGGTCTGGTGTTAGTACAACAGGAGTGCTTCTGTGGCACAAGTGGCTAAGCTATTACTGTCCCAATTTTATAAGCTTGTCAGCACATAAACTCATAGAACACAGTGACCTGACATCTACATGGAAATGTGGAAAGCATTGAAGCGACCAAAATGAAGATGTGGTGGATCTTCCACACTCATATTACCTCTCTCCCTGACTTTTTAAACTGAAATAATTGAAGAAAATTTAAGAAAAAAAAAAAGAAGAGCATGAGAAAACATTAGTTTCTTAACAATCATCAAGAACAACAGTATTTCCATGGAGTAAAACTGCCATTTGATCAATGAATTGAATTTTTAGAAAACCTGGAAAACCAAAATACTGTGGCAAATGTCGTCATAGGAAGTAAAGGTGGAGCTTAAGTTGTAAGAAAGATAGATAAAAGTCTAGTAAGCTCAGTTAGTAACAATTCCTTCGGACTCACCTTTACACAGGATTTAAAACACTTTTCAGAAATTACAACTGTATTCATAATTCAAAAAACAAGGCCGGATGACTACAAAAGAATATGCCATGAAATGAGTCAAGCTCTAACTGTACTGAACATATTGGCTGAGAAAGAACTGGACAGCTCTGAACAGTCAACCTGAGAATTAAGGTTTAATAACATATTCTACACTGCCTACGTTAACCTCCCAACCTTGCACATGCTCTTTTTGCCAGTCAGAGCAGTTGGTCACATGATGCTCAAGCAAGAGCAACTCTGCGACCCAGAATAACTCAGAGAAAGGTTTATAGATTTTCATTGTG
This sequence comes from Rhabdornis inornatus, assembly GCA_013397075.1. NCBI lineage: Eukaryota > Metazoa > Chordata > Aves > Passeriformes > Rhabdornithidae > Rhabdornis > Rhabdornis inornatus. The sequence continues at coordinate 2,351,713 of VWZS01005849.1, read as the reverse complement.
TCCTGGAAAAGAGCAACATTAAAAGGCAAACTCTCAAAATCACTCACACCAAATACCACTCTGGAGAAGTAGCAGACAGATCTATCTGCTTTTTTGGCCTTAATCTGATCTCACTACTTAGACAGACAGTTCAGCAGAGGAATGCTTTGCATTCTGGGAAAATCCTGACATCACAAGCAAGCCCTTACAGGAGACTAAATCTATCTCCAGAAAGTAATTTTCTTCAATCAGTTTTAAAATTAGCTCTGGGCTTCCAAACCCAGTACCTTGCTGTTAGTTCTTCTTGATGCTTTGTTTTCCAAATTCCAAAGTTGTTTAAATGTACATATGTAAAATTTAACACATAGATCACATATGGAAACATTTTCATTCACCCAAGAGATAGACATTTTTCTTAAATGCAAAGGCTTTACAAATAACAACCCTAAGGAATTGTTTCCTATACAGCACCACCCTTAAAGCTGAGCTGACTCTGGCACACTGGATGGCATCATGCAGAAAAAGTTATTTTCTTCACCCTGAATTTTAGTTTATCAGAGCAGTTGAGACCATTTCTCTGTTGTGGAACTCTACAGATACAAAGATATTTCTCATTTTTATGCTACACTCCCAGGTTTGTGACATGGAGATTAGCATTGTAGCTCATCTGGTGTGCATGACCAGAGAACAATAATGTCCCCAAACTCTACATTATTAACTGTCAGTAGTATATTACTGTTCTAGCACCCCTCCAGCATCTAGGCAATTAACTTTCCAAAGTAGTGTGTTTTACAGATAAGGTATTGTCCATGTTCCCAGTCAGTGTATGCATCTCTATTAATCAGAAACAAATAGCCAAACTGACAAAGATCCACATACCATCTCACATCCCCCCCTCAGGTTACACTTCCAAACCCTTTGGGGCAGAGACCACGTTTCCTTCTGACCTCTGCACAGACCTCAGGCAATGAAGCCATAATCCTGCTCTGGGATTTCTGGTTCCTGCTGGAGTACTAATAAGCTTCCTGGAGTAGAAAAACATCTGTAATATTATCTCTACCATCCCATTTTTAAGAGCAAGGCATCCAGGAAAAAACTGAAGTCTAGTTTCAAATCCAGAAGCCTACACTAAGGAATATCACTTGCTCACATTTCTTTTGGTGGTACTTGTATCCTACATACCTTTCACTCCAGGTGCCACATTGTGGAGCAACAATCCTGCAATGGGATTACTCCCTGTGGCTGGGATAAATCCTCAACAGACTCTCAGTAACAAACGGAGACATAGCAATAGCTTGCAAATACATTGCAGGGACACTGTCTAATCCTAGAGTTTTCAAATACCAACAGGCAAAGGACTGGCTTTCCAGTTGCAAGTAATTGAAGATAATTTTCCTTAATGCTCTTAAACAAGTTTAAAATAAATGTGATGAGACAGTGTCTTGTCTGAATACAAGCTGCTCCCATGTAAACAGTTGTTCCAATCAGCTTCCAATAGATTAAGGATTTTCCGTATGTCCTTTCATTTGGAATTAGACACCCCACTGAATTCCAGTACCAAAGGCTTTGTGCCTGCCATCTGTGGGCTCCAAGCCCACTGATTAGACCTAAGCTGTCAACACAGCCATGTATTCTGCAAAAGGAGGAAATGGGCGAGGGATAAGGAGTCACATTTTGTCCTCTCCAGCCTCTCCTATCAAGCTGTTTCCACTGAGGTGAGCATAGAATTGGACAATATAATGCAAATTCCTTCTGTATTCTCTTCCTTCCACACAGTCAAGAGTGTGTTAGTTCTGACACACAGGGAGGGATTAAAAACTCCTAGCACACAGTCGACACACAGTCCATCTTGTCACTGTCTTCTTCCAACTGGCCAGTTTGTAAAGCAGGGCATTGCTTTAATAACAAAAAACAAATCCAGGCTGTAAGGGCTCAAGACAAGAACCATCCTCAGATGTGCTTACCTATAGGGTGCTCAAGAGAAAATGCATGGACTGGCTAAGAAAGACTGAAACAAAATTGTTCTCTTTCTTTCTCATAAATATTTTAATGTTTTCCAGTCAGAAGAGAGTTGCCATTTTAAGCACAGCAAGGGAATAGCACAATTTATTCAGTATGGTTCAAATCACAGACATGTGAAGAAAGACACAAGCACAATCTTTCACCTCTCCTTCAGGAATGTCAAAAAAGGAGCCACTTTGTATCTTGACTTGACATGGCCACCCAGGGAACTGAAAAGACACCACCCCCACATTCAAGTGCATTCAAGTTGCCTAATAAGTGTGATCGACCTTCTTTTAACTTGGAGTCCACCCTGTGATGGGTTTTCAGCTATCTGTATGCGAGGGAGGTTTTTCAATGTTTCTCAGATTCTTGAGAACTCCCATAAAGAAAAACATGTTTTTCATTAACTAGAGTTTAAGCATTCTGAGATTGTGGACAAAAGTTGGAGGCACAACAGCAAAGTTAAACAAGACCTAACTGGAAGCTTCAGCTAATAACTATAACTTACTGTTTAAGATAATTCACTATCTTTGCTTTTTGTCCTCCCAGAAACTAGCCAGTGTCTATGTCAAATGCATTATTACCTAGATATGCTGACAATAAATGAAGCAACTTTTGACTAAAATTTAAAATGGCAACTCCTTCAAACGTAAACAGAAAATGAAACAAAATAAGAGTCAGGGGGGACCAAAAAGTTGACCACTGAGCTTTTCAACTAGAAATGCAATTGTGCATTTTAAATGGAAAACATTTAAAGAAGCTAGAGAATGGGGGGAAAAAATGCTGGATGAGAGCTTATAATAAATTACCAGGAGCCCAATAATTCAGAGTTATGATTGAAGCTGCAGGGCAGGTTTTGCATTATGATCTTTCCAGGATTTAGTTTTTGAAGACTAGCTACAAAATTCTTTAAAAACAACAAAGCAGGCAGTCCTGCCAGCATGAGGAGGAACTGCTGAGCAGACCCAGCAGCACTGCCACTGCCACCTGAAGAGCAGCTCAGCCCTTGGGCCACGTGTGAAGAACTGCTCCTCACACCTGGATCTCCCACCAAACTTTCACTGGCCTGCTACAGGGGCACAGATATGGGGGACAGCATTAGTGACACAAGGCCCTGGAGGACACAGGATTTGTGATGAGGCCTCTAATCCCCAGCAAACAATACTGATTAAAAACATCATAAAATCAAGATCAGTCTTTTAAGGCAGTGAGCTAAGGGTCTTGAAGCTACACATGAGTGGGAAGGTAAGCTCCCCTGGAAAATTGTTTCCTTCATCCTATGACTGTGGACAGAGACACCTAGGGAGCTGCAAAATTACAGCTCGATAATCTTTTCTCTCAAGCCTGAATCCTTCTTGCTTCCCAGGCTGAGAAGCTGATGTTAGCTGCAGACAGAAAGGAAATTTCCCAAGGTGATAAATGGTCAAAAACAACTTAGAATCTTGTGAAAAACAGAGTGCTAGTCATAATAAAGATTAACACCTATTGTTTTCCCATGGGATACATCCTGAGGCCTGGTCTCCTGGATGTTTATCCCAATTAGCCAATGAGCTACTGTCCTGTTCTAGTCTCTCGTAACATGCTTTAAATACAAGCTCTCCACTCAATAAAGTTGGCCTTTTTTTCCCTAAAAAGGTCCATGTGTGTTGTTGCTCTTTTTCCCTCTCTGTAGGTCCGAAACCACACTATGACTGCAGTAATAAATAAGTAGCATTTTAAAGTGAATTGATCTCTTGGCTACCTTGCAATTTTCCTCTGAAGAATTCAAATGTTTAAAAAAAAAAATGAAGGCTTATGAGAAGCTCCCTGCTACAAGAACGTGGTCAGGTCCAGCTGACTATAGGAAAAGGAATAGTTATGCTGAAGACATGTAACTGACTGGCACAATAAACCAGAATTCAAACCAAGAATGCAAATCACACAGGTCTGCAGTTTGTCTCCAAAGTATATTTTGCATGCATATACTACATTTCCCATGTACTGCATCCTGAAAAGCTTCACAAGTTAGAAGTCACTTAACTCATCACTGAGATAATCATCTTCAACATGAAAGAGGAGGTAGGAAAAAATTAAAAGATCTGCACTTCCAGTCCATTCCCTTGTTCAAGCTTCTATTGAGCCAAGTGTCACAGGCACTTGAAGTAAGCAATGTCTTAGCCTTTAAAGACCATATCAGGTTTCAAAGGCTGCTTCAGAAAGCCAGGCAGTCATAAGACAATTCCAATGGGAAATGTCCATCAGCATATCTGCTTCAAAAGAAGAAAACCCTAGCTCTTGGAAGCTTATCTACTTCCACTGCAGTGTCTGTGCTCAAGTAATACTCAAAACTAACAGCCAATATCCTAGAAAGCTTAAGATAATTGTGTTTCAACCCAAAAAATTCCTCATAGGCAGACACAAGCTCTTCTCAGTCATACTTATCTGCAGAAATGAGCAAAAAAAATGTTTATTCAAAGCTTTCTTTCCTAAAGACATCATCACTGTTTCCAAAACCTCCAGCTGAGATCTGTGATGTGATTAGATGACCTTTCTCTTGCTCTGAAATTCTCCACTCTGGCTACCCCCCAGTGCCTGGGCAGGATACAGCACCCTTGTGGCTCAAGCTGTACAACTGGGGATGCATTTATCTCTCAAACGACCGACAATTAGCCTATTACACTCAGTCTGTGCGCAGGGATTTCTGAGGTTAAGAGAAGGGGCACCACATGACAGCACTGAGCACCCTGTAGGGGGTAGGGTGGCTTTCTGACCATTTGTGTAAGTGGGCAGTGCTGGAGTTTAATCCCAATTAAATCTCATTAGTGCTTCTTAAGAGTTGAATCGTCTGTGGTGGCTAGGAGCACTGAATCAGGCTGAATATGCTATTTTGAGGCAACATGAGACCAACTCCTCGTCCTCTCTAACAATTTCTGCACAATTGAACAGCTTAATTGCAGAGGAGTTTGATAAAGACTACAGTCACAGGGACAAACACCTCCAAAGAGGTCATTGCTTCAAAGGCTTTGTCAGCACTTGTTAAACAAATTAATACACACATGCAGAGAAAGCACTCATCTATCGCTGGAATGCTGTTGTGTATGGCCTGTAACACAGCAACCCTTAAACAATATATAAAACAAACAAGGGGTTTAAATTGAGAGAAGATTTTAAGATGAATTAGCTAATTCACGTGAAAGATTTTTGATTTGAACACTTGCATACTAAACTCTTGCACATAAATTATTCTCACCAATAATATTTCAGTAAAAACTAATGAGTGTCCATGGAAAAAGTCAAGTTTCTTACAAGCATATGCTGGTATGTAAAAATTCAAATGTAGAAGGAGACAGACTTTCTACAAATAAAGTTCAGAAATTTATTGCTGAGTATGAGGTATATGTAATATGTACCAGGGATGCAGGGGAATAAGGGGAAAAAAGGCTCACTCAGCCAGATTCTTTATTTAATGTATGCTTTTTAGCCAGGTACTTTTCATGACTTTTGGCTCTTTGCTTTCAGCATTATTAGCAAGATCTGAATAACTTGTAACATTATGATTTCGGTATCAAATTGAAACTTTACTCTTAACTATGTTCATGTGCAGAAAATAACATCATTATTTCTAATACTTCAGTAAGAGATTTGAAGAGACCAAAGAAAGGGGAGAATGAGCAGGCATAGTGCTATACCAAATCTAGGGATTACATTCATGCATAGAATTTAATTCCTGAGAAAGCAGAATTCTTTCCAAAGTTCAAAAATATCCATGTGTCTCATCAGCTATGACCCACTGCAATATCATCTATTTCCTTTTTTGGGAAGTATCTTTAAAAGCTATTCTTAGATGTTTGGCTTTATCTGAAGCTCTGGCTGACAAGAACAGTTCTGGCAGAGAGACTATCTGGTCAACTCATTTGAAAAGAAGATCAGTGCCCACAAAAAAAAAAAAAATGCAAGCATACACTGAATAGTTTAAGAGAGTCACAGTAGAAAAAAATTGTAAAGAGAATGTAGGAAAGGTAGCCTCCAGAGTAATTACATGTGAGAGATGGCAAAGAAGCATATTAGCCTGAGCCAGGGTGACAAAATCCATCAGCCCAATTAAGAGGCATGAGATAGCATGGCTTGTACTGTTTACCTACCTTGTAATCCTTATATTGTTTCTGTTTTACATGCTAATTCAACTTCCAAGTCTACTACAATCCTCTACCAACAATTTACACAACAGAGAATGGACAGATTCACTGAATTGTGCACATAAGGTGACTGGTCACAAGAGACTTGGTCTGAGTGGGCATGGCTGTTTTTCATGTAATAAATCGTATTTATCTATGGCTCAGGCTACCATTTCCCTGTCAGCAGTAAAGAACATCATACCAGACATCAACATGTACAGCCCACTCACTGTCTGAAATCCCACTATTAGATTACCACAGCATTTTTTTGGTAGAATCTCCAGCTGCCCACTGGACACACTTTGTGTTTGTCACAACAGTCTAGCAATGAACCACCATTACACTTACATGACTCTTCCACCACCAACCATAAAATTACATCATTTAAAAGGACATCAGTCAAGAACACTCTAAGACCCAGCCCATAGGCCTACAGTACCCAGTCAGTAAACCTCTATGACTGATTTCCATCCCCATATTGCAAAAAAATGAAATATAAATTTCAGCCAACAGCAGCAACCTCCATACACAGCTACAAGAGATACAGAGACAGGGCAGTACAGAGACAATCATAACCCAGGATTCGTCTCAAAAGAGTGAAAATAGCATCATCTGCTGCTGCAAAACTCTGTTCTGCATGTGATTAATTGTAGGAATAAAGCAGCACTTTAGAAATTTGTCTTCTAGACTGCAGATGTAGAAAAACAAGTACAACCCTCCCCCATTCCAGGCTGGTGTTTCTGAATATCACAGTGCTAAAACAACTACCAATAATCATACTATTAATTAGACTTTCATATGTTGAAGGGTTATACTGCTGTTTTAGAAAATACTGATTTTTCTCCAGATCCCTGTATTTTGTTGTGCTTTGATTTTTTAATGGTTTATTATGTATTTATCATATTCTTTATCTTGTCTCTTTTTAAGGCTCAAAAAATCCAGGTGGTGTAGTCAGAAAAAAAAAAACAACAAAACTGTACACTGTTAAGCCTACAGCGATATGACAGAAGCACTTCCTTAAAGCCTGTGACAGGAATGTTCATCTGTCAGTCTCTAACACTTAGAGAGGTTTTTGTCAGCTAGCAAAAGTAAATAAAGCTATAGGAGCTACAGACAGATAATTGTATTCCCACCTGTTTCTTTCTAAGGTAGACACAAATAGAACAAACAATCTGGATAATCAGCACATACAAACCTTTTCTTATTTTCTAACAAGCTCTTACATCACAATAGCAATCAACCTTTCCTTCCAAGGCAGTGGTATGGTGTTGCTGGCAGTAAAGCAAAACCAAGGAAAGAATAGACTGTTTTAGAACCATCCTTTTCAGAGAAAGTATGCATTGAAGAAACATCTTATTTCAACATATACAGAATAAAAAAAAAGATTATAAAAATATGCACTGAGATTGAAAAATCAGCAGATTCTGTGTACATTTATATTCATTCCCTTCTGGGGTAAGCTGTTCTCTAAGTCACTCATAGTACCTGGTCTCTGAGTGTTAAACAGTGACCACGCTTTTCCCTAGAATTATTTTGTTGATTGTGGCTATCTGGATGGCTACTAAAAACTTTGCATATAATTCAGTATTACTGAATTCAGACACCAGGTGCCCACCAAACCTGCTCTATCACTCCACTCTTCAGCTGGACAAAGGAGAGAAAATGTAACAAAAGGCTCATGGGTTGAGATAAGGACAGTGAGAGATCACCCACGAGATTCTGTCAAGACAGGCTCAATTTGGGGATATTCCTTGAATTTATTACCAATGAAATGTGAGCAGGACAATGAGAGATGGAAACAAGTCATGAAGCACCTTCCTCTCACCCCTCCCTTCTTCCCAGGCTTAACTTTACTCCCGGTTTTCTCTAACTCCTCACCTGCAGTGGTGCAGGGTGATGGGAGAGTGGGGCTGTGGTCAGCTCATCACCACATCACTACTTCCTCCTTTGGGGTAGGACTCCTCACACTCTTCCCCTGCTCCAGCAGGAGGCCTCTCCCATGGGAAACTGTTCTTTGCTAATTTCTCCAATGCCCTTTCCATGGGCTGCAGTTCTTAACAGGCTGCTCCAGCGTGGGTTCCTTCCATGGGGTGCAAGTCCTTCAGGAACAGGCTCCCATGGAGTCTCAAGTCCTGCAGGCAAACCTGCTCCAGTGCAGGTTCTTCTCTCCATGGGGCCACAGGTCCTGCCAAAAGCCTGCTCCAGTGTGGGCTTCCCATGGGGTTCCAGCCTCCTATGGGCATCCACCTGCTCTGGCATGGGGTCCTACACGGGCTGCAGGTGGATCTTTGCAGCTCCATTGACCACCATGGTCTGCACCATGGGTTGCAGGGGAATCTCTGCTCTGGCACCTGCAGAGATTCTCCTCCTCCTCCACTGGCTTTGGTGTCTGCAAAACTGTTTTTCTCTTATATTTTCACTCTTCTCTTTCAACAGCAGTTGCTGCTGTGCAACCTTTTCCTTCTCAAATATGTTACCCCAGAGGTGCTACCACTGTTGCTGATGGGATTGGCCCTGACCAGCAGAGCCAGTTGTCCTTGGCTCTGTTGATACAGGGGAAGCTTCTGGAGCTTCTCAGAGAACCCACCCTTGTATCCCCTGCTACAAAAATTTTGCCACACAAACCCAATACACAGCCCATGAACTCCCATGACCTCAGGTGCCTATTCAGGACATCATTAGACACCACGCAACACTCCTGGAGCAGCAGCTGCTGCTAACAGAATGAAGATGGCAAATTGCTTGAACCAGACCTTGTGTGATTTGCTGCTAATTAAAGTCACCTCTTCTACTTTCAGAGATCTTTTTCAAAAGTTTTAACTTAAAAGCACTAATGGTAATCACAGCCTCTCTGCTCAAGAAAAGCTTGTGGACTGTGAAAGCTGTTAAATCCAGTAAGGAAACAGATGGACTAGGTGGATTTTTGGTTCAGCCTAGGATTATTAAGACCTAAATATACTTTTGCAAACTAATTTACAGATTTCTTTCTTCTTTATTATCACTCACACCTCTGCTTAATTGGTATTGCCCTAATGTACCGCTAGCACACATAACAGGGACGACTTCAGCTAAAAGCCCATGGTATGTATGTATTCATTTGGAACAAAGAATGGTTGAGTCATCTTGGCTGGAAATAAGAAACTGGCAAAGCCTGTCAAACCATCAGCATCATCATCAGTGTCAACATCCCATGCAGGCTGGGCACAATTAATATTTGTATGAGGTTGTAAAACCCCATATAATTCCACTGTGTTCTCCAAATACATTGTTTATGTTCACTTTTATGCAAACACTAAGCAACTCCTGGTTTTGGTCGTTTTTCACTTGTCTAAGTAAATAAACTGTCACCAGTGAGAGTTTCTCTATAGGCAATCAAATCTCAGCAAACATGAGTCTCTGAACACCCTTCCTTCTCATCTGACAGCAGCTCTGTCATTTTCCCAATTTTGTAAAGACATGTTAAGATAACTACAAATTGTTCGAATGCTACAACACAAAGACACCAAGAGCAGAAAGTGCTGCATGACTGTGATACTCCATTCCAATGCAGTGAGACAGAAGGGTTTGAAATACAGCATGTTAGTGTAATATTTCATCAAGTGAAAGAAGATGTTAGTGGGAATGTTGGAGCTCTCCAGAGAAAGCTCAGCCACATCAACTTCCACATCGTAAAAGAAAGGCTGCGTTTCTATTATACTACAGCCCAACACACAGAGATTGTACACTCTGTACAACGAGCCATAGCCAAAAGTCACATGGCTGAAGTGCCAGTGTCTCAGACTTGACTTTCCTGACTGGCCCCTAAATGAATTCTGCTGGCACTTGAAGAACACTAAATAAACCAAACAAACTCTGTTATTTAGCTACTCTGTACATAGCACCTATTTTTCTTAGCATTCAAGTTGTTCTGTGAAAAGATTTTTTTAATAAACAATGTGGTTTCACGGAACAAGAGTTCTTATTATATATGAGTGTAGACAGATTGTGGTGGGGTTTTAGCCCAGAACAGCTCTCATAAGCAAGATTATCGCAGAAAAGTAAATTTCACCAGAAATAATGTATTTCCTATGGCCTAGTATTTATTGTGTTTCAAATCTTGAACTACTTTTTAATAAGTGAAGGTTCTTTATCAATTATCCATGAGATGTACTTACCTCTGAGCCTGAAATACTTCAGATGGTTGGCAATAGCCTGCTCAACAGATTCATCAGGGCAGATCTTAACTCCACTGGGAAACAGAATGGACCGCTTCCTTCGTAACTGCAAATGCCTGTGGAACTGCTCAGCATCCATGATGCCATTAGGCTTTTTCAACCCAGGAGGCAGAGAAGTGCTTGCCAACTGCCAGTCACTGAGCTGAGGGGCTGGTGACACATCTTTAGCCTGTCCTTCTCCTGCAGCTGAATAAGCTTCTGCTGCGAAATTAAAACCACACAAATTTCTCAGATGAGATAATGATGCAATCATTAGTATGTTCATGCTACTTCTGTGGTCTCTGAAGGGCACTGTTGTGCTTCTTTCTGTTAACAGAACCTGTCTCTGACTGCGATGCTATAAACAACCTTAAGCTCTTTACAATATCCCATCAAATGGTAACATAGCATAAGGCTCTAACCTTTTGAATTCTAACGCTTTGTGTTTAACTTCCCATCTGCCATTAGGCTTAAGTCAATGGGACTATATTTGTGAACAAACGTATTTGAAAGCTTTCAGGGGTTTTCAGAAGTAAAATAAGTAATTGAGAAATAATCCTGCTCCATACTGTCTTTCCACAAGAGCAATTTGTATACCTTGCAAAAATAAAATTGCTTGAATTGACAGCTAACCTTCCATCACTGAGATAGGTCTCTACTCTATTAGAGTGGGGGGGGGAAGAGGAATAAAAAGGCTCATCAGCTTTATGTTGGGGTCTTTTTGGTGCTGTTTCAGTTGTTTGTTTGTGGTTTTTCTTTTTTTTTTTTTTTTGGTTGTTTGGTGCTCCCTCTTAAATTAGTTAAATTCCCTCTTAAATTAGTTGTTCCACATCATTCCAGAGGAAACTTGAGGACTTGAGGTAACAGCTCAGGTAAGGACATGTATATTGAGATTCAGTCTGACAGTCCAATTTTCTATCCTTTAAAGTCAGCTGATCTGAAATTATTTAATTCAACTTCTTTCACTTTTCCCCTGGAAAATATGCCTGAAAAACAATTAAAACCAATCATTTATTAGAGAAAGAATAGTAATAACTCTATGGCATTTGTCATCCAACAGATTATGAGTTTATTCTGCAACTTCATAATCAGTAGACCTTTGACTTTTATGACTGAAAGATGAAAGGCATAGTTATTTTGGTCATATATTAGTAATCAGCTCTGTTGCAGAAGATGACCAGATGGTATAGCAGAGGCAGAAAGAACATCAAAAAGGCCACTAAGGCAAACTCCCAATCTTTACCCAAACTGACACGTGTTCAGTGCCCACATGCAGACGATAGAACCTTACTTTTTAAGATTTAATACAAAATTAATAAAGGAAAAAGAAAAGTGAAATTGAAAAAAATGCCTCCTATAGGAGGCAGAAAACCAAATGTGTAGTTATACCACCTGGAAATCAGTCTAAATATTCCATATGTACACTGCTATCACAGCACAGATTTGACCAAACATTTCTCTGTATTAGCCTCCTTTGTTACAATTAAATTAGAGAGGTATTTCTAATTCTATACACTGCCATAACTAAATTTGTAAACAAGAACATAAGGAAGATATCTGCATTACCTGCAACTATTTGGAGATCTGTGTTAATCATTCCCAGAAGGCAAAGAAAGATTTTCCACATGAAGCCAAACATACTTATTTGTTTAATTTAAAAAAAAAAAAAAATATATATATATATAAGCAAAAAAATCCCAATTCCTTTTAGCAAAAGAGCTGCTGTCTTTACCGTAGCCTTGAACCAACCAAGAGCATTGCACTTCTTGAAAATGTCTTGATGTCACATATCGTTATCTTTGGAGAAAGCATTAGGTAAAAAAAGTCAACCAATACATCCTGGCTCTGTTCTTTTCAAAGACAGTATTCTGCTTTAGTGAAGAAACAAGAAAAGGTGATCGAAGTAGACTCCTTGGAGCAAGCAGATGGACTGACACAATTTTTTAATTTTAATCTGGCCAGCTAAGCTCTTTACCAGGGCTTGTCATACCATTAACAGGCAGTCCAAACAAGGACAGCACCTTTCACATTTAATTAACCATGCTTTTCATTGGCCTTTCAATTTCTGCTCTTTTTAAAATCCTGCTGGCCACAAAACATCAGGGGGAGCACACTAATGTCCAGTAGAAAGCCTCATACATTTTGTCTTCTGCTTGTATAAATATAAACACAGATATAATTGTGTAACTCCCTTAAACACCATTGTATATGTAAACACTGAAGCAATCTCTCTGTGGGACAGTTTCTTCTGGTTACAGGGCTACTGTTGAGTCTGTGCTAAAGGAGAAAGTCTTGTGCTGTCACATCACTATCCCCACTGCATCCCAAAAGTAGGGGTTCCTCCAAAGATAAAGCCATGATTCTTTCATCTCTGTTCAGGTATTACCTGACATGCGCAGCAGCAAGAAGTTAGCACAGATACCTGAAGAGATGATCAGCTAAGGAAACTGCAGAAAGGACAGAGCACAGAAAAGCAGCAGCACTCTCAGTTCCCATCCAGGGTCAGCTCACTGTGGCAACGTGTATGGAAGCTGTCCTGCAATGGCAGACTGCATTCAGACCACTAGGAAATCTCCTTCAGGGCTGTCTTCTGCATAGTGTTATTCAGGATTTCCTGGCTACTGTGTTCAGATCAATCTGAACAAACTGCTGGTTTGGCTGAAGTGACTATTTTCGGTAGTGGTTTTGTGTAAGTATTTCAAAGCTGGATTCCCAGGTGTCTGTCTGCAAAGCTCTTACACAGAGCTCCTCAGGCAGTGCAGTGCTCACTTCTCTCTTCTAGCTGCTCTACTGAACTGCCAGCAACTCACATATCAGGAATTATCAGCAGTATTATACATACAACACTCACAGGAATCAAATGAAATGACCTTTGGGTTTATGCTCTGTCTTCTGACATCTAAGACTCTAGCTGATATTTTTCAAAACAGCAGATTTTCTTTGATTCTCCCCTCTCCACCCCAAAATTATTAAATTACACTTAAAGCTTAACCACTGAGCTGCTTGAACACCTCCAGTTTTCTTAGAATCAGACATTTTGGATCTATCAAACCATCAGTGCAGACCTCATCTGGCTCTGCCAAGCTGACCATGATGCTGGCAGCATTGTGCTGGAGCTCTACATGGAACAGCACAGAGACAACACTGCACTGGTGCCCAGAAACTGTTTCTAAGTCCTATTCAGCATGTCTGGGTAGAAACAGCAACTTCTGAGGCTAGCTTGGGTATCTTTACTATGACCATGGATTCAACACAGACCAGCTTTATTTTTTAATCCTCTGCAGAAACCTATGCTTTCAATGCCATGAATGTTTTTGCTTGCATTAGCCTGCGAAAATGCAATTGGATCAAGGTTAGAAACACTACACATGGTTAAAAAGGCAAAAGCTATCTTACCTCCAGAAAAAGTGACAACTAATCCCTTAAGAGACAATTTACAGAACACACATACTTCAGTAAAAGTATGAGACCCAGTTAAGAGTTTTCCTGAAGAGTTTTTTAGATTTACAGTATTGTTGTTTCTTTTATCAACGAAGTACTCAAAGGCAGTCAGAATGTGAAGAGTATAAAAAACATCTCTGTCAAAATGTTTTCTATTGATATGGTTATGTCAGCTTCTGTGAGAAAAAAATAGTTTAAAAATGTAAATTCAGTTTTAATTATATTAGTTTGCTATCAATTTTATATTCAAGAGATTTAAGCACTGAAATGTAGACTTGCAATAGCTGAAAATCTCCTACATTTATAATAGCAAAAGGCATATCTAAAAGTACAATCATTTAAAGTTTCTTAAAATAAGCAAAACTCTTGCAATAGATTTCCAAAATAATTGGGAAAAAATAACTCCTTCCTTGATTTGACAAAAGCCTTTACAGTAACACTTTGTATCAGAAAATGTGTAATTCTTCGTTTGCAGTAGCCAAGTATCTGTTCAAAAGTATTCATGAAGAGCATTCTTGCTGAATGAGAAAAAAAAGGGAAGTGCAATTCTAGTGACACAACACACCAAGGTCACCCCAGTACCTCCAAAAATAAAGACAGTTTTCTGACAGTTTGTGTTTCTGATGAAGAAATATGTATTTTCATATACCAAATGTGATTAGCTGAATTACAGTTCTCTACAGAGCAATGCTCTCTGAAATACTGCTACAGCATTCATACCATTCTAAATAATGTCCATTTTCCAAATGCAATTTATTCAAAAAGCTGAATCCACCTGTAACTAAAAAAAATGTCAAATAAAGGAATACTTTAATGAAAATGCCTCTAAATAGTGAGCCACATCATGGCAGATACCCACCATCTCTAAGCTCACGGAGTTTACTATCCAGAATCTAAATTGTCTCCCCTGGCTGGACACAGAAGCTGACTTTACGGCATTTGACAGGATTCACCAAGAAAATTCCCAATCAGTTTAGTAGAGAATATTTGGTTAGACAAAACCTTTTCACTTGTTCAGTTTCTGTGGTTGCTGTGGCCAAGTATTCACCGTTGTCACTTATGGCTTGTGGTCCTGAAGAGGTCTCTCTGAAGAGGTGGACACCTCCCAAGAATAAACAAGTTCTGAGGCTGTTTAAACTTCCAGCTGACCAAATTCAGCCCACCATAGCCTGCTGTACTGCCACCTCTTCTACCATACAGTATTGTGAAGTATTTTGAGCAAAAAAATTAGGAAGTGAAGTCAATCAAATTAATCTCACACTTATCAATGCTGTCCATATAATGTAAATCTATTCCCAGCATTCCTCCTTTTCTGAACTGCTGACCAGAAATCTCTTACCTTGTTCAACAGTCAAAGACGGTCCCAGTGTCTGTGCTTCTCTTTGAACTTCAATTTCTAACATCAGTGTGGTTGGGCAGAATTATTAATGTTACTCTTGGTTTTATTCAACACATCTTCAAGTCTTTAGACTTTTCAAGTCTCATGCTACAATTCCTGCTTTTTAATCTGTAAAACAGTTGTCTTCTTTTTGTTTGTTTGCATTTCTTTTTTGGGGGGGGTTGGTGGGGATGGGTACCAGAAGCAATATTCTGCTTCTCTGTCTTACCTGTCCTAACCAAGATAAAAGTGTTACTACTGTGACTCTCAAGTTTTTATTATTTTCTAAGGTGTAGTACTTCCTGAGCACTGCACGCTCATCTCAGGGTCAAGTTCCAGGAGGCAAGTACCACAAAAGCCCAGATGAACTGCAATTAATCCATGCCTAAAATTCCATTGCTAAACACAGCAGTCCCCTCATACTTTAAAAAATTAACAAGAAACCCAAAAATCATAATTGCAGATTCACTCCTCCAGTTCTTAATGAAAACTAAGTGTCTATTTTTAGATCTACAAGTTACTTCTACCTTGCTTCTTCTGTTGTGCAGTACCTTAAACAGATATCCATGACTCAGATGTCTTCACAGAAGCCATTTTCTGGTCCCACACAGACAGAATGCAGCAGTTTCTTTTAAAGAAACTGACAGGTACATTCAAGTACAACTGATTGCCTTGAAACAAAAATTACACAGCTTAGGGTAAAGAGCCCTACACAGACTGGTTTACTTTGAAAAGCAAACCCTGTCACTCCACTATTTCAGTTAAACAGGGCTTAATATAGGAAATGGAAATGCAAGAGATGTGTAAAAAGGTCCTTGAGTTAGTCTGGTTAAAAAGCTAACTTCGGGGAGTTCCAGCAAGTAAAAAGGAAGCATGAAGATACCTGAAATGTAGTTTCTTCCACAGACACTTCCTAGCATTTACCACATACCTGGTAAATGAAAATGGCTGGAAATGGGGTGGGTTGTGGCTGATGGTCTCATAATCACTGGGTGAGACATTTGGGTTAATATTAGCATACTGTGTATATACCTTAAAAGCAGTTAGATAGCCTATTTTACACTGAACTTGTGGGTTATTTGTAGCAGCTAAGAAAAGAATGGTAACAACCACAGCAACTTCTGGAATAATTTTAATATCAAATGCATAGGCATTCTCATAGCACATATGTAAGAAATCTAAAAAGGCAATCCTTTCGTGTTATAAAATCAATTTAGAAACTTGCATACATTACTTTGTTTTTAAACAGCTATAAACCAGTCAATCTAAAAAGAACCAATCGCTTGGTGATAAAACATAACTATACATAAGAAAAAGCCCAAACTGTTTTTCATAAGGAAACACTGAAAATATTACTCAGTTAAGAAAGGTGTAGAGAAAGGGAACATATTTCTGCATTTTAACGTTGTTTTTTTTTACAATAAATACACAGATTATTTTTTTAAGTAATGCTGGTGTTGTGATTTAGGTGCTGAGACACAACTCTGGGATGAGAGGGAAAGATGGTGGGAGGCAGGGGAAGAATGGGTAGCGGCAAAATACAGAATTAAATTAGAAGCAAAGACAAAACATACAGTCATTGCACAAGGCTGCTCACAGCTATACAGAAAGTAACTGTGCTCAGCAAATTGTTGTTTTAAAGTTGTCTCTCTCCCTCAGAAAGAATGCTTCCTGGTTTGAGAAACAATA
>VWZS01005849.1:2219882-2334860 GCA_013397075.1 Rhabdornis inornatus | reverse complement strand
GGGGGGAGGGGTATTGGATGACTGTACAGAACCTGAAATAACTGGATTTTCCAAAAGCCAGGTTTCAGAGTTGTCTTGAGGGAAGGGGCCCTGAGAATTCTGCAATGACATAAAAATGCTCACATCTTTGGGTTGCCCTCAATTTATATTTTAACTCCCTATTGTGCCTCCAGCTTTAAGTGCTCTGGTTTTGTAGACTATTTTATGACACAGGTGGTTTTAGCAGTTATCTGACACAGAGTCCTTCTGAAGGGTGAGATGACAAACTTACAGTGGGGAACAGGAGAAAGCATCCTTTTAGAACAGAACACCTTCTATCATGCAGTAAGTACAGAAAAAAGTGCACACATCAAAATGTATCACTGTTCAAGGAAAAGCTACATAAATACAAATTAAGACAATGATGAACTTGTGCTAGTTTATCAAATCAAATTTGAGTTCAAACACTCAATATTCAGTCATCTTTACTCAATTCTTCTAAGCAAGGTACAAGTCCCGTTTGTCTTATATGTAAATCACGTATCTTAATGACCTTATTTTTCAGTAAAACACCTCAGACTTCTGAGGCTGTTAAGCCACAGCCTGCTTGCCTTGCTAATGCAGGTGGTGCCTTAAGATTTGTAGGAATTATTCCCCAAAATCAAGTGAATAGCATTAAAAATCTATTTCCCACACATACTGTATTGATATGAACTTTGAGAGCAAGTTTGCTTCTAAAACCTGGTAAGCAAAAAAAAAGCTAAAAAGAAAATACACTCCCAACTTTGAAGTATTTCAACAGTCACTCTCAAACAAATGTCTTCCACTTGTGGAAACAAACTTGTATGAAAATGCCAGGAAGAGGAAAATAATTTTTTTTAAAAAGCATCAAAACTCAGCCTCAAATTTTGGCAGAATTTTCTGACACATGCAGATTACTTCTGTATATAATCAGAAACAAAACAAAAAATACATCTCTAAAGAGAGTCAATATTAAATCCTTAAAGTAAAACAATACATAGTATTCATTCTATCTGTATCAACTGCAAATCAAGAGACAATACAGGATCCAGATCCTGTCTTCAGGCCTGACTTCGACATGATCATCCACGTTTATACAGAATTATAAAGAACAGGCTCCAAAAGACCAAAGTATTTTTACATCCTTGAGGCATATACCTGTAGGCAGCTTTCATATTCCAAGAATCAACTAGCAATCCACATGCATTAGCTTGAACTCACATATTTACACTCTTATCTACAACCTTCTCCTTTCCCCCTTCCAGCATTGTAAGACCACACAACACCAGTGAAAAGAAAAATCTTTAAATAAATAAATGCCAAACAAGAAGTTCTTCTTGTGCCTTTTTTTTTCGTTTCCTTCCTTGCAAGGCAGGGAGAGACCAAACTAAGGGAGGCAGGGAGAGACTATGAAGCAGAGTTCCAGTTATCTCATACATCAGTGTCCTTTGCCAGGACTGCCTTATTAGATTTATTAGCTGCTGCTGCCACTCTGCTGTTGGAAGTGCAGTTGCAAGATCAGGTCTCGAATTTCTTCTCTTTTGTTCTTGATCAGCTGACGAGGGAACCAATTCTCCAGATGCAGTGGTTGTTCAAAATTAACTATGGGATTCTGGTAAGACAGAAAGGAACATTTACGGAACGGATTTCCTAACACAACCTTCAGAAAGAATTTCAAACCCTTCCACTGCTACTGAGATCAAGGAGGCACAAATGAGTTTCCATATAAGACTGCCTTCAAAATCAAATTGCAGTTCCTTCATCGTCAAATTGCAGTTCCTTCATCATAATCACATATATATGTGCTCTCACCAAAAGGTACTCATGGTAAACAGCAAACAGGCTATCATCACTTCGCCTATGATACATCAGTATTAATACATATTAAAGGCAGATTGCATGCATTTTGACAAAGTAGCCACACTTTTGATATCTAACAAGGGACAGATGCATTTTAGTCACAAAACACATAATTACAATCACATTATAGCAAAGCATCAAGCATACAGTGGTTGAGCATGCTGAGATTTTGTTGTCTCAAGCATGTGTTTTTTCTGTCGTGAGCAAGTCTTCTGATAGAAGACAACAAAAAGTAAGAATACTGACAACAGTTTTAGCAGGACATGAGAAGGGGAGAATTTGGAACAAAAGAGCATAGCAAAATGAAATAGCTGAGAGGTGCTGGCAGATTTGAGAGTTAAGATCACAACACCACATCTGATTTGCCAAAACCAATTTTTTTTCTTCTTTCCCTCTTCACTCTTTCGCCATGCTTTTATTTCACCTTCTCTTTCCGTTTAAGGGAATAATATATGATAAATTGAAACAGTAAAGAACACATCATGATTTGCAGTCTACGAGTCCTGGCATGTTTAGGCCAAGTTACAACCACCTTGTCCCAAGCCTTGCTTCTTCAAGAAGAACAAGTCCCCCTTTTAAGAGAATGGGCAGTTCAAAAGCTTTGGTAAATAATTTCATTTTCCACCTACACAAAAGCTCAACCCATCTATTACAGAACCACAGAACGGCTGGGGATTGAAAGAACTTCTGGAGTTTTATATCCCCAACCAGACCTTCCTGGCTTCCAGCAGAGCACCTCTCCTCATTGGGTCACCTGTCACTCAGGTCAAAAACTCTCCAGGAAGCTGCCAGGTTAAAGTCACCCAAAGAGTCTGGGGTCTGTGAATGTGAGGCTGCTTTTACCTGACCAAAGGCGCCTCATGCACTTGTTCTTCTGGGTCAGGTGGCCAACAGCAGATGCCCACTGCTATGTCACCCACGGTACTCTGCTCTTTAGTCACTGCCCAGAACCTCTCAGATGGCTCCTCACCCAGCCCTAGGCATAGATCCATAGACGCATTCCAGCTGACCCTCACGAAGGACAACCCTCCCTCCTTGTGTCCCATGTCTGTGCTTTGCAAAGAGCCTGGATCCATCCACAGCACTCCTGCTGGACACCTGATGTATCCAACAACATCCCCACGACCTGGACAAGATCACAGCCTGCAACTGCACACAGAGCTCCAATCTACCCACTCTCCCCCAACTCGTGTACCTATGGGCAGGTGCTTTGGAATGACAATCTGTCCTCCTGCAGCAGAAAAGCCTGTCCACTGCCCAAGGTCTCACACAAGGCTTGGCATGCACAGAAACCTCAGAGAATGCAAACCACATGCGTCAAGCCTCAAACAAGCAAAGCCATTCAAAGGCCAGAGCAAAAGGCAGTGTGCTGCTGATCAGGGGGAGGAAGACCTGGGGACACCCTAGAAGACAGTGCCTGAAGCCCAGGATCTGCAGATATCTGAAGGTATGTGCTGAAAAAGAGGCTCCCTTAACTCTAAATGTTCCCTTTTAACAATTTCCCTTCTCCCTCTCTCTGCAGAAGCTGCTGCCTGCAGACCCACTCAAAGACCAATGCACAAGCTGACAAAGTTTTAGATACTGCAAGAAGAGATGCAAAGATACTTCTGTAACATCTGTAGGGCAGGAGTGCCTACACTAATAGGCTCTAAATACATGCAAATAGTCAGGGATACTGCATGTGTCAATATAAAAGCAACAATAAACTACAAGGTCAAACATTTGAGGCTAGACACATATGACAAACCAGATGGAAAGACCCCTGCCATTACTTAAGAATGGGTTTCATCTCCTCTTTCTCAAATGACTTTGACACTTTCGACAGCTTTTTTGTGGCTATTTTGCTCAGAAAATGGGTTTTTGTGGTTTAAGATAATTTAGGGGAAAGGGGAAGGTAAGTTTGCATTTGTACCTGGAAGAAGCTTTCCACATACTGCAGCAAGTAGACCCCACAATCACTGCTGTTATCTTGTTTAGGCACTCTGGGACATAGGTCAATCATTGTTGATTTACTGAATTCCCGATGTGTTTTTCGTTTAGCTTCCCATTCCACTTCAAGGTACCTATGAAAGAAAGTCAACAGCTGAAATAATTGAGAAATAACTCCCAAGCTCAATGCCTTTTGGGACACTACTCAACATTGTTCCAAAGCCGGTCAAAAAGCTAAAGTAGCTCTAGACAAATTATTTCACAGCCTTTACCAAAGAAATTAATCTACTATTCCACTATCCAATATTCTATTGCACTCAGAGGCATTTCTACCATGTTACAGGCAAGATGCGAAACAAATATGCACGATGTCGTTTAAAATCAGCTACTTGTGGAAAGTTTCTACAAACTATTAGGATACCAGGACATTTTTATACCTTAATTAAGGAATAATTTTCTTGGCTATCACACATTTTTCCTGGGTTTATTCTAAGAGGTCAGCAGTGCTGTTTAAAATCTGACTTAAAAGAATAAATATATGCATTAAGTCAGACCTTGTGTTTGATTTCTAAAAGCCCCAAGTCCTTGCAGTCATGAGAATAAAAATACATACAGAACACTTAAAACAGCTTTTGGGCAAAACGGTTTCATATTTGGTAACTGTGAAAAGTTACCAAATATGAAACAATTCAAAGATGAAGACATTTCAGTGAAGCACACTTCCAAGGCACTGCAAGAACCTATGACTGTAGACTTTCTAATTCATCTGTTTGAGCCTGACCACTGCCCGAAACACAACAAAAATCAACTCAAGGAAAAGAAGGTGTCATAGAACCCCTGTATCAGTTTCCTTAAACTTCTGCTTCCAGGGTGTAGACCAGAAATTGAAGGAATAAGAGGTCTGCTTTCCAAACTTCCCTTATCTCAACTCCATAGGTCTCCACTTGTTTTCTGACTCCAAGAAACCACACTCTGGAATTTCAACCCCAGGAGTAGCTCAAAGAATAGCACACTAAAATAATACATCCCACAGAGATTTTATCAATAAATAAATAAATAAATAGAAATTGCTATTTCATTCTTCCTCCCAGGACATATGGCAGAGAGGCCTCTCTATTTAGGGAAAAGATGGTTTCACAAACATTTCTAAATCTCATATAAACTTTACATAGCATTTTAAAGAATTCACTTTTACAAGAAGGTAGTTTACAGATTTTTGTACCCTTCAGTGAATGGAGCAGCAAAGAGAACAGAAAGAACAATTGCATTTAGCTTCAGATATTTAACAACTTTTTAGAAAGTTGTTGAAGGACATTAAAGTCATCAGGAGTGTGTAAAAGTACTGAAAGCTTTTATTACATTCTTCCAATACTTATATACTTATCACATACAAAATTGAATATATTTTTACACTTTTTAAAACA
This sequence comes from Rhabdornis inornatus, assembly GCA_013397075.1. Classification (NCBI taxonomy): domain Eukaryota; kingdom Metazoa; phylum Chordata; class Aves; order Passeriformes; family Rhabdornithidae; genus Rhabdornis; species Rhabdornis inornatus. The sequence goes on along the minus strand of VWZS01005849.1, from coordinate 2,329,647 downwards.
AATACCATTCCACTATAACTCTACTGACATACCAGGCTTTTAGACAGCTTTAGTCTAGTTTCTGCATTTTTGCACGTAGGAGTGGATTTAACACTAATACCTTTAGTTACTAGACTAGATGGGATAAATCCTACCCACATCCCCCAAAACAACACCAGCAAAAACCTCTATTTTTCTTTTTCCTCCACTGTCTACTTTACAGCTTTTACATCATATGTGGGTTGCAGAACATAGACAGATTTTTCATGGAAGCCTCTGTATTATACTTACTATTTCCTTAGTCATGACTCCTCATGGATTTTCCTTTAGCATTAGAAATATATACCTCTCTAGACAAAAGCATTTTGTATATAGAAATATGACCAGCAGCATCTATTGGTAAAAGATAGAAACTGTAGTTACTTACTCTCTTAAAACCTGAACTGTTTTCTGCACAGAACATGCTTTCAAGGAATCGAAGATGAGTATACAAGGCCTGTACACAACAAAAACAAGTCATTGCAGTCTTTCATCACCAACACTACTGAAGGAAGTATTTTGTTTGCATACAACCTACCCAAGAGTATCAGTAATTGAGTATTTTTACCAATATGGCAAAAATGGGCAAGTACTTACAGTTGTGGTTTTATGACAATACCCGAATTACTACAGAATTTCATAATTTAATGACACACTATTAGAAAGGAACAGAAACATACCTTTTACAAATCTGCTTTTTGGAATTACTTAGGGAGATCTGAGACAAAAGAAAAAATAAAAATAAATCTTTAAAAACTAGCATCAATTATAAATTCCAAGATCTTCATAAACTTAAAGGTAGTTAGAGAAGCTCTCATTTCAAAAAGGTAGAAACTGATAAATCAATTTTAATAACAGGTGAAATCATAGCCGAGCAAATAGGTAAGCAAAGGAGGACAATGCTAATTCGAAATGCCTTGCACATGCTGCAGGCCATGCAAACATCTATAACTACTGCAAAAAAGATGGTGCAAAATCCCTTGGTCAAATCTCACAGTCTTCAGAAATTCAATAATTTGTTTTCTGTGTCAATACAAAGAGGCACTTACTTTAGAAATAGCTGAATGTAGAACTGAAGCAGAAGCAGCCATTTCATTGTCACCTAGCACAAAAGAACAAATGAAAAAAAAAGTTAAGAAAATAATGCCTAAGTATTTTTATTTTCATGTTATGATTACTATTCAAAATATGAAAGTAAGGAACTAATTTATAAACCAATTTTTAACATTCCCTTCTGAATCCTGAAATAGAGTTACCAAAGGTCTTCCCTCCTGATAAAATTCTTACTGAAACCAAACAATTTTCCAATCATCCCTGATTTTCCATGTCTCTTCCAGTGTTTTCCAGAGTTGCAGAAAACTTGCAGTCCTTAACTATGCATGGGTATATGAAAACATACTACATCAGTCTGGAAGTTTTAGAAATTTTCTCTCCCATAATGTCCTTGCTTCAATGATTAAGACACTTAGAACTGTTTATGAATTGACATAACTTTCTCTTGGATTATGTTCCTTTAGAGAATAAACTTCTGTTACCATCCATCTCTTCTTCATCCTTGAAGAGCACTGAACCAGCTCTAGCATTGTCACTCTCTGGCTCAAGTGAAGGCTGCTGAGGCTGGTGAGATAATGAATTCTGACAGGGACACTCCTCATACACAGCTTCTTCTAACCAAGGAAAACAGATAACTGCAATGTACCAATGAGACCTGCCCAGCAGTGAGGAGAAGGAGGAAAAAACATCAAAACTCTGTAACATTTGGTTCTGAAAAGGCTATGAGAAGCTTTTATAATGTTTAAAACTAAAGGACAACTGTTCTGTGACACACAACCATTGTTGCCATGCTCTTTTCATGGCATTTCATACTAATCCTCTCCCTCACTTTTTACTTTGCATTGTGGCATAACAGCAAAAGTAAGTATCAATTCCTTTAAAGACCCCAAGAAGCCCACCACAGCAATTTATCAGTGTTTGAGTACCCATTCCACACTTCAACTAAATTCCAAAATAAAAAAATACTAATAATCAGTGATGGTGATCCCAGTTTTGAATATAGCTGGCATCTTTCCACAGCTGTTTTACATTATGTACCTTTCAACGACTATTCAGTTTTACAGGAGTTTCCATGTACAGGTCAATTATTTAGCCAGGCCAAGGCACAGATTATGGAAGTTCTACTTTTATCTACTGACACTACGAGTTGCTGTGATTTTTTTACAGAAATATTACTGAAGTGCACAGGAGTCATCATAATGACACACAAATCATTCTGAAAAATACCTAACAGTAATTTTCAGTAAAACAAAAACCAAAGGTATAAAGTTGACAGCTGAATAAACATTTTATCTTTTAACAGTTTTCAAAAATCATTCCACACGGGTTACTTGTTCAAAATCTATCACAGGCAATGATCCAACTTTACAGCTGTAAGTTTTTACCACAACATTCACTGAAATCTTTAAATATCAGAAAAAGTGTTGAAAACATGGACTTACTCCTCATTCACAGGCACAAAGATATAATCTTTATTGAAGATATTTATATGGCGAGTCCATGTTCTTACTCTTCTATGTCTTCTCTGTGCTGCTCTGAAAAAAAAAAAAAAATGACAATTGTTGTTTGGTTTTCTCCTTTTAGTTAGAGTAAGGCATAGGGATTAGTACTCCCACATCTCCCCAGTCCCTCAATGGGTTTTTCATTTACTCTAGAAATTTCCTAGACAGATTAAAAATAAATCAGCACACCATTGAGCCCACGTGACTAACAAGCCATTTCTGAACCATCTTAAGCTTGTCTTGAAAAAAAACCCACAATCATCCATAGATTTGAATGGATTTCTTGCAATTATTATTTACTGCACTAAATGCAAAAATGTCATCTGAATGCCAGTCAGTGCAAATACAGATCTATAATAATTTAAAAACATCCATGAATTAAGCTTCACAATACCACTTTTGAACAACCGTATCTTCTGAAAAGAAAAAAGCTAAATGCCTTGCACAGGGTCATGCAGCACACCTATAGCAAACACAGAGGGGAAACACATGCCCTCCAAGAGGGCATGCCATCCTGAGATTTAAATGCTGAACCAAATTTCATTTCCAGCTCTACAGACAAAGCATGAAGACACAATACCAGGAGAACAAGAGAAAACTGAGATGGTATTTAAGTTTAGATTTTCAGCCTAGTTTGTACAAGCTGAAATAGAAACCAACATTTCACAGAACTTTGCTCCAATATGAAAGCAAAATTCACTCTACTCAGCAGACATCCCTATTGTCATTGTGATTCCATCCTCATCTTTGATTAAGAAGCACAACTTCAGAGTAGTAGGAACTGGAGAAAATGAGTAAGAAGCGGAAAACCAGGCTAGTATAGGACTCTGCATGGAACAGCATTAAGTGAAGACTTGCTGCAAGCTTCCTCTGCTACATGACTGTAGAAGCACTGGGAACTTCAAAGGGGAAGGCCTGTTTATAACCTGGGAAAGCATCCATAAAAGCAACTTTCTCAATCCAGTGCCTGAGAGCTGTGTGAACAAAGTGAAGCAAAGTGTCTTCAAGTAGCTACATCTGTTGAGATTCATTTCATTTACAACAGTACAGCACCAGGATTTTTACTATCCATTTACCCCAAAAAAACCCCACTGAAACAAACTAACAACCCAAACCATCTGGAGTCACCAGGTGAGTATCTAGGCCCAAACACAAAACTAGAATCTCCAAAGCTATCTCCTAATCCAGAAAAGCCACAGTCCTCAAAGTATGGTAAATTAAGAGTGCCATTCCTATTCCTCTACAAGATTATGGACAGCCCAGCCTTGCAAAAGGAATCTGATCCAGGCACAACAGCATTCTTATCAGGGATAATTCTGTCTTCACCTCAGAACATTCAAAGTCAGAAGACAGTAAAATCATAAAAGATGTTCTTTCAAACACAGTTACATGAATTTTCAAGACATCTTTGAGACTATTACAGAAGTGTCACTTTTCTTCCCTTCAACACAGCTTTCACCCCACAGTGACTGTCACCTAAACAAAATGGCATACACACCTCTCTGTGCAGATGGCGTTGTTTGCCAGTAGAATGAAAAATCTGGGGACTTCATGGATAACAAAAGAAAAAAAAACTCACTTCAGAGAGAAACAAAAAAGCCTTCAATAAGCTGAATGATAATGCTTATTGATCTCTGTAACAAGCTGGATGATTTTAGTGAGGTGGGTGTCATTCTCTTCTCCCAGGTAACAAGCAACAGGACAAGAGTCAGCAGGCTCAAGTTGTGCCAGGGAAGGTTTAGATTGGCTATTAGGAAAATTTCTTCAGCAAGAAGTTTTCTAAGGACTGGGACAGGCTGCCCATAGAATTAGCTAAGTTACCAGACCTGGGGTATTTAAAAGATATGTAGATGTGGCATTTGGGGTCATGGTTTAGTGGAGGACTTGGTAGTGCTGGATAATAATTGTTGAACTCGATCTTAGAGGTCTTTTCCAACCTAATAGATTCTGTGACTCTATGAAAACAGAATGAATGTTGGTGGCCTTGCTCTCAAATATCAGTGTTGAGAAGAAACTGCAAGTGAGTTAAGAATGCTTCTACCCTTTAGACAGTTAGCAGGAAACACAATGTGATACAGAGTTCCTGGGCTGCTAATGACATCTTTTTGGAAAACTCTCCAGTTCAGTGAGCTCATTTGATTTGCTAAAAAACAAATGTGTAAGCTTGGTGTACAATAAAATTTTCTTACTGAAACTTTGGTCAATAATTTTTTACCAATATGTAAAATGAAATGTGGGGTAAATATAGAAATATTACTAGTAGCATAGTTTCTTAAAGTGATGCATGTCTTGCAAAACTGTGCATTTATGCTAAAAATGTCAAATAAATAATTGTCTGAAATAAATATTCAGATAAAGGTGGAGAAAGGTGGCAACATTTTCATTCACATTCAGCACGAATCTCATTGACTTTAAGGAAAAACACCAGTATGCTTAAATAGTGAGTTACAATACTTAATCACTAATCCTGTGGAAAACACCAAAAACTATTTTATGTGCTGGTTAGTAAATGATGTCCAGAACTTCCAAGTGGCACCAGCAGATAGACTGTTTCTGGTCATAATGGCATCTAAAATGAACTTACGAAACTTTGACATCCCCCTCAGAGTTTTTTTCTGTCCTGGTCAGGCACTTGTAGAAGAAACTGCTGAAAATGTGCGTACGGTCAGCAACATGTTTTGGCGCCTTCTCCAATAACAGATATCTACCAAAGGAAAAAACCAAGAAAATTATTAAATTCTTTTTCTAGAAAGTACTGTCACTGCTAAAAAAAAAGGGCACTTATTCTAATGACTTAACATACTCAAGTTATGCTTAGTATCAGTTGCCTTCACAGCCACTAATCGCACCAAACTTTTCTATTTTAACTATTCACATGGGTGCACACCATCAGACTATGTAACAGCCAAATATCTACTAAGAATGAAGCTATTTTTTTGTCCCTGATTTTTTCTCCAGTATTCAAGCTTCTGATTTTATTTTGAAAGTTAGGTACCTAGCCTTTACAATTAAGAGAGACTAGAAAACCTAACAAAGTATAAACCTATGGAATGCTATACTTGTACATAATCAAAATCATGGAACGGGTCAGTTAAATTGTCCATTTCCCTTTTGCAGGTTATGCATGTGAAAGCTAAGTACCTTTTATTACTGCTGATAGTTTTATCATAAACATCAGCTTCAGTGTTTATTTTGTCACTCTAGAAGGCCAAAGCTCTCATAATTGCTGTTATCCTACATGATGTGCCTCCAGCTTCACCTGATGAACTGGGCAACAGAGTCATACATGACACTGCTTGCAACAGAATGAAAACTGAGAATGTGGGAAATCTTAACGAACTTTAAAAGCAGAGAGATTTCTACAACAATTCCATTAAGTTGTTTTTATTTAAATCTCCATTTTCTGTTGAGAAGCTACAGCTATTCAGAGGACCATGATGTATTATTTAATTCTAGTTTAGAGCAAAATACAAGGGGCTTTGCTATAAAACCCCATTGAAACACTGTTACACATTTCCTATCCTCTAGACAAGTCTTCCTATTGTTCACAGTTCTTGCACCCATCTGGATGCTAAATAAAATGCAATTCCTGCTGACAAGCTTCTAAAGAACCAGAACTTTTCTTAGGTCTAAGTCAGCAGAGTGAAAATAAACCACAGCTTTAGGGACTGGTGACCACAAGGCCAGCTCTTGAAAAATTGCTTTCACAAACAACTTCAGCATGATGGCTTGAAGCAGCTAAGCCAAGCACAACTTTCTCAAGATGTATCAGCTGTGTTCCTTCCTGCAGATCTGCATCAGAATACCCGAAATTGCACAGAATAACAGAGGATGCACCACTTCTTGCAAACTTAGTAAATAAAATACTACTGCAGACCCTCCACTTTTTTCAACTGCCTACTTAACACTTTCTGTTCTGTAAGGTCACCAATAAGCATTTTTCCTCCAGTTATTCTGTCTGGATTTTATCACAGCCCTTCAGAGGGACAAAACCAACAAAACAAATGAAACTGCTAAGAACACAAAAAAGCTTTAAAAAAAAGTCCAACATCCAATCCATCACATTGTTACTTCTGAAATTACTGTGTTTAGCAACCAACATTTGTAGTAACATTCAAGTCCACATCATGGCCCAGAGAGCGAGAAGAGTACAAGAAGGGCTGAGATTACTTACTTAAGATAGAAATCAATGATGACATCATTGAGAAACTCTCCATATTCTAAGCACTCTAGGTCTTCTCTTGTGACTCCCAGTCCTCCTTTTGCAGGCGGGGGTGGATAAACAATTAAACTAAAAAAACAAACCATGTCATAGCAGTGACAAACTGTTTTACACGGCATTGCTCTGAGTATGGCTGTCTTATATGTAGAAGATTTTCAAGAAAACCTGTGAAAAGCAGTAGTTCTCAAAACTTTACCATTTCCTCCTCCAACATTTAGGTGTTACAAAAGAAATATCACCCCAATGCACCCTGAATCTTTGATAAAAACTTTTGAAAAGCAGACTAATTTTTGCCTTCATACTGTTTTTCTATTTTTGATCAAAGTATTTGAAAAATTACTATAGAAAATCTGAAGAAATACTAGAGGACAAATGGTTATAAAAAGACTGAGTGTGACAGAACAGTAAAAGAAAACATTGTTCAGATTTTATAAAAAGTTAGCTTAAGTTAGTAAGTTTTGCTAAAATAGCCTTAAATGGATACTGACAGAACCCAGGAGATCCCCACCCTCCCCTACTGATGCACTCATGATACGACCTAGTCGTCATAGACCAGATTTGCTCTAATTTCTGAGACTGTCATCCTATAACACATCCATATTGCCTTTTAACAGGTAATTACACTGATATTTGCTGATATTTTAGATTTGAAGAGTGACTTTCATACAACACTTTCAAATCAACTAGAAGATGGCAGGTAAGTGAGGGCTTTTATTCCAGTAATTAGTTTATTCAATTTCTTACATTTTCTTTCTCTTATTTATATGAAATACACTTACTTGTTAACTGCTCCAATTTCTCTTACTTCTTTCCATTCTTCATTCAGTGCAGAGGACAAATAGATAGAATAGCAGCCACTATTCTGCTTATTTGCAAGGGCATAACTGGGCCTGATCACTTTTAGCTTTGATTCCTACCAGAAAAAACACAAACAATTGTAAAAAGCTTTATACAGCTTGATACATAAAACACAACATACAAAAGCCAAGTCTAAAACCCACAGGAGTACCCAGCACCGCTGAAGAGGATTCTTGCTGGAGAGCCAAAGCATAAACTTTGGTATCTGGGCAAACATGACATTGCTCAGACAACTAAAAAGTTATGAATATTTTTTAAAAAATGACAGATCTTAGTTCATAATCTCTCTCAAACTATTCAAGCATTATTCAGCCAAGTGAACTAGAAATTATTTTGGAGAAGAAACATGAAAGAGTGGAGACTCTTCAGTATCAGACTGTCTTAGCAGGAGCTGTATATGCTTGGAAGGTTTGGAAATCTAGTCCTTGAACAATTTGCCTAAAAACAATACATATTTGAGATGCCTGGCTTACTTTCTAAGTTTTCCTTCCCCAGTTTTATGGACCAGATTGATCTGCTGTCTCTTGGCTTTTTACTGGTGGGAACAAAGATATGTGCGACAATGATGTGGGGTTGGGTTTAAACATTTACTCAGGAGATTAAACCAAGACAACAGATTAACTTGCACAGACTCATCTCCCCAGCAGTCTGAGGAATAATTCAGCATTTTCAAGCTGTGGCAACCCCACAAGTACATCTAAAGGTGTCTGGAGAGCCATCTACACAGCTCCTCCTCTACTGTACTTCCAGCTCAACTAAAAAAAATGGTTCCATTACTCACTGCTTGATTAACTTCCTGCTTGCAGGCCTAGAGACACCACCAGGGCAGAACACCCCTATGTTTCCAAATTTACACAACTATGAATCGATCTAAAGCATTGGTACTTGTCACTTACTGATGAGGTCTACAGGCTATCCCTCTGTGGACACAATCTCGATGACTGCAAATCTTGGAATAATCATGACTGGCTTTTTTTGAGCAATGAATTGAGAAAGAAGGCTGACCTAAAAGGTACTCAAATGTGTGAATGCCAACCAGTGGTGACAAATGAAGCAACAGCTATCCACTAACCTGAATTACAGGCTCATGAGCATCTGAGGTATTCCCTTTTGGCATGTATTGCTTTAGTAGATCCTTATTACAACTCATGAAAGAGCTTTCTTCAGGAGAAAGATCCTTAAACAAGGGTAATGCTTGTTTCAAAGACAAAAACTCAGCAAGATCTGGTGCTCTGTTCCTTTTGCTGACAGCTGTAATCAGTTCAGTCAGTCTGTCTTCTTCCCATTCTGTGAGTGGTTGAGACAGTTCAAAAAATACAAATTCATTGGATTTGGCTGGAAAAAGGAGAGAATGGATAATATTAACTATTAGATTATGTGATAGAATCTTGTCTGAACACCCACAAAGGAACTTAGAGAGACAATGGCAGGAGGACAAGCCCAAACAATACCCTGCCAGGTTCATCACATGGACCATCAGCCCACAGAAGTCACACTTTCAAAGGCCCAGAGGAGCACATCAAAATGGCAGGTAGGAACCCAAATTAAGGACTGAGGAAGAGACACACAATCAGGGCCCTTCCCAGGGCTGTCTTAGGAGAGTCTCAGCCCAGAGGTCCAGACTCAAAACCCATCAAGATAAGTGAATGCCAGAGCACTTTTTGGACTGAAAAGGGTTTGCTGCTGAGGTGTACATCACACATGACGGGATGCAGGGAAAGAGTATTTTGGGATTGCACAGGACTTAATATAGGTTGTTTAAGGAAAGACCTAAAGGCAGCGAAGAGAGACATTCAGGTAATTCAGGGAAGAAGTAGTATGGGCAAAGAGAGGGTAAAGGGCATAAGAAGGACCAGTCACATTTAAATACTTTGCTGGTCAGTGCACTTGTCTGACCATGCCATTAGCATGGACCAGCACAGCGTATCCTTGTCTTCCTCCTGAAGTCCTTTCTAACTCTCCTGGCTGAGAAACTCCTCTGACCCCTCTCAGGCTGTCAGATCCACCACAATATATTTTCCTCTAATATTAAAGTCACTGAGGCAGCAGAGCAGAATCATAGTAACCATTTCCAGAATCCACAAAACCACCACTGATTTTTTCAACAAGTCTCTAAAAACATGTCACAACATTCACATTACTGTGTAAAATTAAAAGGCATAAAACAGTCCAACATAGAAATTTAATAAAAACTCCTAATGGTTTCTCCATTAAGAATGCAACCAATGCAAATAAACCCAATACTAAAAGATGCCTTGCATCTTCATACTCACATTCCACTCATTTCACTGGGAACTGTGTACAGAAGTTACCAGTAATTTCAATAAACTTGCATCAACTAAAGGTAGCTCTCTGCTAAAACTTCATTCAGTATTTTGCTTCAAACGACTTGTACTCCTTACATAAAGCTGCCATTACTTAAAATTTTTCTTCATACCAGTGGTGACTGTATAGGGAATACATACTATTAAATGTCACACAGACAATGCTGACATCATCTTTTTTGTAGATGCTATTTGCAATGATTTTGCTTACGTAAAAACGTAAAAAATGATTGTGCCACTCTGAATATGTGAGCCAAAGTTATACTCTTTTTTTACAGGGCTTCATGCTAAAAAACCAAATACAATGAGTCCATAATACCCTAAGACTAAACAACCCATTTGGCCTTTAGTGGAAATTTTCTTCAATAATAATGCAATGGCTCACTGCAGTCTTGTCAAAAAACTCAATCTTTACTTGCCCAGCCTTTTGTATAGCATATACAATACTCAAGAGATAAGGGTATTTAAAACATACACATATTTTAAAGGGAGAGATGTTTTGTACACAAGTCTAGTTTCAGAAGGCCTTCTGACAGAAACTACAATTAAGTTGTTTTGAGTATTTTTATTAAATAAGGAGTACTTTTGAATCACATTTTATCAGGATTTTTTCTTTCAAACAGAAGTACAGTGAAGCATTCTAGAAACGCAGAATTAATCAACTTAACACTGATACAACCTCACCTTGAGTATATGTGTGCAATTTTGGGCACCACAATATAAAAATGACATGAAGCTATTAGAGAGCATGCAGAGCAGGGCCACAAAGATGAAGGGCCTTGAGGGGAAGTCATACAAGAAGCAGCTGAGATCACTTGGCTTGTTCAGCCTAGAGAAGAGACTGAGGGGAGACCTCATTGCAGTTACAACTTCCTCATGAGAGGAAGAGGAGGGGCACGCACTGATCTCTTCTCTGTGGTTACCAGTGACGGGACCCGAGGGAATGGCCTGAAGCTGAGTCAGGAGAGGGTTAGATTGGATATTAGGAAAAGGTCCTTCACCCAGAAGGTGGCTGGGCACCTAACAGGCTTTCCTGGGAAGTGGTCACAGCACCAGCCTGACAGAGTTCAAGGAGCATTTGGACAATGCTGTCAGGTATATGGTGTGATTCTTGGGGATGGTGCTGTGCAGGGCCAGGAGCTGGAGTTGATGATTCTTCCAACTCAGCATATTTTCTGATTCTGTGGTCTTTAAAACTCTATAGGCTTTCCGCTGCATTCAAAACACAGCTGTAAAACAAGCACTTGACTGACATGACCACTTCATTGGACTTAAGGAAAACAATTACTCACATGGCTTGCTGGTAACTAACTTTCCCATCTGGGTTTCAATCTTTTCTACGTAATCCACAGACAACCAAAGAAAAATAATTGTTGAAGAACAGCCACCATCACTTTTCCACCAGCCAAATCTTCTCAGATCCAGTGTATCCACTGTCAGCTGAATGTTTTTAAGAGACACTGTAGAAAACAGAATTCAAAAAAACCATGCTCTTAACAGCCACAGTCACACATTTTACAGTAATTACATGCTGAGAAGTATGACCAGAGTGTATTAACACAATACTTCCAGATTTTATTCCTTGCATTGCATAAAATACTGAGAATTCAATATTTAAGTCTGTTTTACACAGTTTCATATAATGACGTTACTAAATTGTAACACAGAAATCTAAACACCTGCATGCAGGATCCTCCCTGAAAAAAAAGTAGGTTTTTTTCCTCAAAATAACCACAGTAAATATGCTAAAAATATGGAAAAAATAATACTGCAAATCATTAATTCCTATTTGCTTTCAGTCAACTCAACTTAGAACTGCTCATAAACCTTTTCCTACCACACATCATCTTGGAAAATCAACTGAATGCAAATCTATAGTTATATTCCTCTTAGCTTTCGTCTACACATAAATTTTCATAAACCCAAGGATCTAAAATGCTAACTTGAAAAATTCAATGTTTCACCTCAAAAACATGCATAGTGTTATCTACTACAGTTCAACACCTAAAATATGCAGGAATATGGGACGCAAGCCACTAAAACTACAAATTCACCTTAAAAGTACAAGATGATGCCAAGTTGTTAATGCTTACACTGTAGACACCAAAACTTTTATTTATCGAAAAACAAAGAATTAGAAACTATCTAATACCTTTCTGAAAGATAATAAATTATTCATAACAGAAATACATACTTGGTATTTAAATACAATACTTTAAAGATACAATTAAGAAAAGGCTAAAGAAGAGAAAATGCTCTTACCCTGAAATGGGATCACAATATTTTTCTTTGTGAACTGAAAAAAGATTTTTAAAAATATAAATTAGTTTGCATTTTACAAATTGATTAAAACAGTATATGGATTTTTAAAAATCTGCACGTCTTTCCTTATAGTGAGATAAACTGAAAATAATACAATAGAATCATTCAGGTTGGAGAACACCATTAAGCTCAAGTCAAATACGCTTAGTTTGAGAATTTATACTGCCTATAACACCTAAAAACATTCCTCAAGACATTGCAGAACCTAAACAACAGCAAGTAACTTTCAGAGATACAAGGCACTGAGAAATAAGCACAAGATTGCAGAACTGCCTATAGGCTTCCTCAAAAACAAGGGAAAAGATGAACACTTGGGACAGAAGGACCCGTGAGAAGCTGTCAGATGCACTGCTTGAAGGACATGATTGAAATAGTTTAACTTTATGCTGGTATTACTTTACATTAATCTTTGAATTAAAGGCCTTTAAAGATTCCACTTGCACTGCTGTTATGTTAAAGAGACTTTGCTAAACAAAAAATGCTTTATTGTCACTTTGACAAAAGGTTATATATATTAACAAAGGAGGTGTCCCCTGTGGCACCACAGTAGGCACCAAAGTTGGGTTTCCCAAGGAGAACTTCTACTTTACACCTAACAGCATCGATTCTAAAATTATTTCAACTCATCCTACAAATTATTTTTGCCTACTAATTTAGAAAATTTCCATGAAATGCTTTTGTAACAGCTATTTTTTGAGAAGCTGAAATTATTACTACAATCCAAGATTTCAAAATGTCTTACTGAAGGTAAAAGAAGATATGCAGGTTCAAACATCTCCTTTTCAGCTGCAATATACAGAATGAACCTGGTCAAAGACCTGTTGAAACTCCTGGAGTTGGTGCTCCATTTAAAACATCTTCACTTACGTTTCTATACCCTGTGAGTAGCACATTGTCTACACACTAAAGCTTTTAGTATTGTTTTTATGCTCTCTGAAGCCACAAAGCAAGCAATTTTCTGTTTAAAAGGCAAGAGCATATTATATATCTGAACTCTGACCATCATGAACTACTTTATCAGAACACAATTACTATTTCTGAGAAAAGTAATTGGTCTTTATTTTAAGTGACATTAATTGGCCATTAATATTGACCATTGTTTTCTGTTGCACTTCATTAAAACTTCCTCAGTATGACTTGTATCCCAGTACAGCATTTATACAGAACCTTTACACATGAAAACTATGACCACAGAAAACAGAAAAAAGTTAGCTTTTCTACTGACTGCAATCCAAATGCACAAGGCAATGGATCATACACTCCGTTGTTTAGCCAAAGGAATTTAATGCAACAATAATAAGAATTCTGTGCTTCTGCACTAAGTATCCCTGACTTCCTTTAACCAAAATTTTAATTTTTAAATATTCACAAATAGCATAATAGAACTACTTACCCTAGCAGGACCTGTTGATAAACACTTAAACCTCCCAATGTGTAGTCTATCAAATTCAACATCCAATGCCAGGTTTGCCTGCTTTCTAGGTGTGCTTCCAGAAGGTATGCTGAGAGGACATTTATCTTCAAGTGATTCTGTTAAAAACTGGAAAAAATGTATTTACTACAGGACTTGTAATATACACCTCTCCTGTAACCTGAGGAATAATTTTTCCTTCATGTTTGTAAGAACTGACTCCCAAAGCCAGCTTCCACATAAAAAAATTCATATTAAATATCTCTAAGTGTTATTACATCCATTACTGACAATTTCCTTAAGGGCGTAAGAGTACCTTGCTACACTTCCATTACCAAGACATGATCTATGCTCTTGAATTGGTTCTAAACTAGTAAAAACTCAAACAGAGGAACAAAATTATACCCTACTTTTCATAGCAAAGCTTCAGGATCTAATTCAATGCCTATGATTGAATTGATTCACCTGTGAGAAGAGGCAGCAATGACTCTTCTGACTTGTTTCAGGATTACAGAGATAACCCAGATCCAGGTCAAAGCAAGCACCCAAAGACTAAAAGTCCAAAACGGGGCAAACATCTTTATGGCTACTTTTAGATTCAAGTTCTACAGCTAGCCCGACAGGAAAGGGAACTTCACCTTATCTCTGTCTGCTATCAATGAAGATCCTTGAACTGAAAGCACTGAATTGCAACAGAAGATTGGATGATAAAAAGAAACCATGATCAACATAAAACAGCGTGTGGAAACAAATTTTTCTGAAAATGTATCTTCATCATATCTGTTTCTACCTCAGGTTACTATTTGATCTTCCTATTTTCTGATACTAAATATTTCCAAATGTTTATTGTCAAAATAGGAAATACATTGTGTGTAGCAAGAACACCCAAGCTTCAGAACCAGAGATACTCTCTGAAGACTGTCCAGTATTCTATCTGTGAAATAAATTACTGCAGTTTCTGCTTGTGACTGGGACCATAATTAACAATCATTTTCTATAACAAGCATTATGGAAATAAATTAAAGGCTTGGCATAACAATACATATGCCAAAAACTGGACTACCTGCTCTGTGTGACTTTTCATTTTGTCTTCTAATTGCTTGGCTGAGAAACAGAAGTCAGACTGTTGGTCTGTTTCTTTATTTTCAGTGATAATATCCTGCATCAGCTCTGTGCATTCTGGTTCAGAAGCTCCATCATCATCATCACTGGAAAGGATAACTAAAAAGGAAAAAAGAAGTATACATATACTACAAATTACAGACATTACAGAAATTACAGACAAATTACAGAAATATTGAGAATATTTCATTCCTTGTGGGTTTCAGACAAGAATTCTGTCTTCTGGTATGTGATTGATCAAAGTACACTGCTCAAACCAGTCAAGATCTGCACGTGTGGAATTTAATGCAACAAACACTGCTCTGCATCTTTACAAACACCTTTTATACCAGATCCTCAAAATTATTTGGCTATTAAATGAAATAGGACACAGCACAGCTGCTTCAAAGAATTTTTATCAGTTTTAGCATCATTAAAAAGTAAAAGTGCAGTTTTTCTATAGCCACAAAATCAGCTGAGAAAAGAGGATTGGAATTTGAGAATCTTGCTGTCTGTCCTATTTCTCAGGTACATCCTGACACTAGGCACTGTTCTCTAACCTGCAAAATGCATTACAAACAACAGGATGGCTGTCTTCAATCTTTTGTTCCCTATGTCTCAACTAGCCAGTTATGCTTGAGTTCTCCTAGTACTTAAGTGTACCACCAGTAATTGTCATCAGCACAGACACAGTACATACTTGGGTCAATGGAAACAAGTTGCTGATTACCCCTGCAGATTCTGTTCCGCAGATTGCTCAGGTACTCTGATTTGTCCATCTTTAATTTCCTGATCGTACTAACTTGTGGTGAAATCACATCCTCACTGGCCGCAGAAAGCTGTTTCTTTGATGAATTTCTGGAAGGAGACTCTGAGGCTGAATCCTCTGTGTGGCTGTGAGCAGGGCTTAAGTGGTTGTGGGTGGAAGTGCTTTCAGAGTCTCTCTCTGCTGCAGAGTCTGGCACCAGAATAGGATTAGATCTGTGATCTTGTCCATCCTCACAGCATATTCTGTAGCCAGAAGACTGAGCTGAACTCAAACATTGCTTTTCCTAGAAAGAGGAATCAGAGACAGGATGTAAGTTTAGTACTTGACATTTCTTGACTGTTCAGATCAGTGATCACTGATATTACCTGTGTGCTAGAAAAAATATCTATAGCTTAATGCAGTGACATTTAATGCTCAATTCAGGATAATTTCTCCCTCCTCATATTCCAAAGACTATTATTAAACAGGCATGAGGGACAACCTTTTAAAAGGCTACAATGACCCCTATTCAAACTTAACAAAGAACTATTTCTGATTTTTAGCAGCTCTGTCAGTGTCAGACATAATAATCGGTGCTATTCTTTACTTTCCAAAAGTGTGGCTTAGTCAACTGGGTTTAACAGGTTTGGTAACTGCCTGACTCTGTAGGGTTTCAATCAGAAGTCTACAGAGGTTCCTTTATTGTTTATATTCAAATGCTTGAATATAAATCACACTTTGTACTTGACTGATTCCCTCAGTCTTTTATTTGTTGGGTTTTTTCCAAATCCTGATGATGGGTAAGAAGAAAACTTCAGGGAAAAGTACAATAGACTAAGAAGGAAGCAAAATGATGATATCTGCAAGATTTCAATAACCTCATGTATACTTTGCAGTTTTGCTGTTAATGCCCCTAATTAGTCCCGAATTCTAGATCATCTGTGGAAGAAGTTCCATTTAAGTAGCTAGATGCCTTATTTTCAAAACTGTTTGAATCTATGCTCCTACGAAGGAAAAAGTCATTGATCTTTCACAGCCTTTCTGCTACAATAAGCATATTGTGATGATGTGGACAGAAGAACGTTTATTCACTCCTTGTGATACATCACTAAACTACTTTCCCTCAATAGGTAATACCTGGTAATATATAGTATAATAAATCCTATGTATTGGCATAATCCTTTAATCTGGGATGTTGCTACTGCTACTAAGGAAGTGTGTGCGAATGTGGGCTAAAATTAAGTGCAACTTACAGAGAATACAAGTGACTTTTGTGGAATGTGTGCATTACAGTCATCAGAAATATGGCCACTATATCTTCTTTTCCTTTTCTCAGAATCAGACGAGCCTGATTTCTTCTGACTAAGAGTAGTGCTGTTCATGTGTCTGCTCCTCTTCTCCAGTTCACCACAGTGCTTGTTTTCTGCGTCACAAAAAAAAGTAATTTAACATATTACCCTTAAAAACCTTTCTATTTCTTCATATTGTTTGTCTTATATAAAAATGCATGGAAGCAAGTATCCTCCACAATAAGTTCTTTTTAAATTGTATGTGGCTGCCAAAACATATTTCCTAAAATTATTATTTTTGCATAATTAGTCAAGGATATAACCAAATTCATAGCTCCTTTCCAAACAAGAATTAGCACTTTATACTCCACAGTCTCTTTATCTTCTGCCAAATGCAATAGCCTCAGTTTCCTGTTGTTATCTGCAAATATTAGTAACCAGCATACAAAGACGGCACATTATCCCTGGAGAGTGTGCATAGAAGTTGTAATTCTTCAGCAGTGAAAATAAATATTCTCTAGCATGAATATTTTAGGGGGTTCACAAACCATTTGAGCATTCTTAATGGTTTAAATTTTTTATTGTAAGAATTTTTAGAAAATCAAGATTGTAACAGTGCAGTGACCCTGCAGTCCCATTTTTCTTCCACAGATTTGATTCACCTTAGCTTTATTCCTATTTAAAACTAGGCATTTGATATATTTTTACTGTATCTGTAAAAAATAAATTGCATTCTGAGGAAACACACTGTGTGCAACACCTCAATTTATTTCTGTGCTCTCCTCACAATACTAGAGTAAAAAAGGACAATATTTCAATACTTTCCAAAATTCATACTTAATTGCCAAATGACTGCTCACTACAAACCTTTCTTCTGCAGCTCTCGTCTTCTGAAAGTGACAGCATTAGTTTTTTCTAGTTCCTTAGAAGCCTTGGTCAATTTACACACTTTATCATCTGTCTTTCTCGGGCAATGTTCAGACCTGTAAATAACATTACTTAAGACTTATCTTTAATTTTGAAATAATACTGAATAAAAATCCCAACAGAAATAAGAGTTGGCCAGACTTCAAACTTCTGCCTCTCCCATAAACATGTGGACCTTGCCAAATTAATTCAGTCCAGTCGTGGAAATACACAGATACTCTAACATTATTAATGAAACAGATGCTTCTAAAAAACACAGTATGAGAATCTGACATGCCTGAGATCCAACACTGAAACATTATTTTGCTGTAAGGAAGGACCGCAACAAGAACACGTAAGAAAAAAGAGAACAGTCAGTTGACTATCCTTGCACTTGTAATGAACATGGTGGAAATGCAGTATATTTTTACCTTTGATTCAGAACTGCTGATAGAATCCATTGAGTAAGACCCCAAAATGTGAAATTATTTGAACTAGAAATTCCTGCTCAAAAGGGCCTGAAACAGTAACTTTAAAGGTGGTGGAGAAGGATGTGACATAGAAAGAAAGAAACAGAAATGGATTACAATACTTAATCCAAATGGATTTTGGGTTCATCATTTCATAATGTGTTCTACTCAGAATGTTGTGGTCTCAAATTTTTGAAGAGCTAAGTGATCATCACAATGCCTGATACTACTAACAGCCAAGCTTCGACTCCTAAAAATCCACACCCACCATGGCAAAAATTTTTCTTGACATCTCTAACCAGACACCAAAACTGCTGAACACTTTTGGAACAGATACTCTTTAGTGACCTGTCTGTAAACTGGAGTATCAGTGCTCTTTGGGAATTCAGTACAGACAAAGATTTCTGGAGTGCTCCAACACTACAGTAATGAGCACTGTGAAAAAATTACTGATTATATTTGCATTCACAAAGAATTATGAATTGGACCACATACAGAAGTAGTTTCCTGTAAGTGCTACTGTTCATTCTGTATAAAGAACGAGACAGTCTTCCATAGACTAGGCAGGTCACTACAGAAAACTTAAATTTTGGAATCCACGCTTCTCTCTCAACTAAAATATTTGTATGCATAACAGCTGTAAAAATTTGGCCATCTTAAGGGACCATACAAAACCATCAAGTGTTTTCCAGCATTTGCTTTACACCAACATCACAATTCAGGGTATTTAACAACAGAAAACACCTGAATAGGGCTGTTTCAGCTAATAGATTTTCCTAAACATATTTTCTTCCTACATAAATTCTACACATTTTAGTTTCGATTCCAGCTTTGCTGATAATTCAGTTTAAAATGCACCCCGTAACAGATATACACATCGTCTATTAAGTTATGGCAGTATATATTGTAAAGTGTTCTTAACAACCATGAGAAACAAATACTGTAAACACTTTAAGTTTCTTTACATTTAAAACCTACCTCAAATTCATTACTTATACTAACAGGTCAGTGCTCACTTAAATAAATGCATTTCACATTGGGTTGCAGAAAAGCAACAGAAATCCACCAATTCTGTAATACAAAGAGCAAGAATGGAAAGAGAGAGCTGGCACTAAGTTCTAGCTGGTAGAGATAAGTTAACTTATTACCACCCAGTTCTGATGACATGTAATTCTTTGACTTGACATGAAATTTCCATAGTACAAGACTAGCACATTTTTCAGCAATACAAAGCACACATTCTAGCTACTCTGACGGTACAAAAGACTCTGTATGATCATGTGCATATATATGCATAACACTTATAATGGGGGAGCTTTTATTATTCTCCTCCAAAGAAAAGACCCCAAAAGAAAGAATCACAAAAGAATCAGTGCCAAGTGTATGTAATGCACTGACTTTACTTACAAACATGTGACCAGGATCAAGCCATGACTTTATTGCAATAACTCCTAAACTCCCCATTTCCAATTTGGTATCTATTACAAATTGCACTAAAGTGCTAGTCACTGGGAAAGGGTGAAAAATCATCCTAATGTTGGTTCCTGATAAACAAGCCTTTTACACTATACATTAGAAAACCACGCAACAGGTACAGAATATTGATCATTCAAACAATGAACCACTCCAAATCTAAAGCAAATTGAGTTCACAACAAAAAA
Source organism: Rhabdornis inornatus (assembly GCA_013397075.1). NCBI lineage: Eukaryota > Metazoa > Chordata > Aves > Passeriformes > Rhabdornithidae > Rhabdornis > Rhabdornis inornatus. The sequence continues at coordinate 2,309,762 of VWZS01005849.1, read as the reverse complement.
AATTACAAAAAAAAATTACTAGCTCAAACCACTGTGTTTAATATGTGATGTTGTGCTCCAACTATGAGCCAGAAAAAATACACAAGATGTACCCCCAGATTTAGAGCGTTAAATACAAGAGTTCATGTTTTCCTCTCTATAAATCCACTACCTCCCATGATCCAAAACTTTACAAAGTGAAGAAATCAGATACTAAAAAATTATTCTTATTTTGCAATAAAACAAAACCAAAAAATCCCCCAAAAACCTAAACTCATAACAATCCAAACACCCCACACTTCAGCCAGCCTTAAGTTACAGAAAATTATTAGCAACAAGTATGATACTTTGAAATGAGACAGCCTAATAAACTGTTCTCTCAAAATCTCATTTAAATTGAAGCTTTGTCAGGTTAATTTCAGCAGCAATGGGCAACCCAATAGAAAAAAAAATTGCTATTAATTTCAGTTCTCTAAGATGTTGACGCATCAGAACAAGGAACATGACTGACTTTTCTCAGTTGTAACCTGGGAACTGTTAATTACTCCTGCCTTCAAAAAAAAACCCCACATCATTTTTCTCTTCTTCATCTTTCTACTGTCTTCCTCAGAATTTCCTGCTATTTTTTCCCGTGGAAAATTTGCTGTTGAGCAAAGATTTAGGCATAACAGACAAAAGGAGACAGCTTACTTTGAACGCAACTGCCACCTTGGACCAAAACAGATGTTATTTACTTCTAATATCTGATTTCTGCTAGTTTTATATGTCAAATATTACTGTGATGCTCAGTCAACCTAAATATAGGAAGAAAAGATGAAAAGTAGATGTTAAGTGGTAAGAGGACACACAGCCCTTAACCAAAGCCACCCTGTTAGGAATACTGAGACCACCAGTGGGTTAATGTGAAAAGAAATTAATTATCACAGAGAGGAATTTGGAGATATTTTGCAAAACAAGCTATTTTAAACCATGCTAGAACACTTTAACACCAACAGGAAAGCAAGATTCTGGTTCTGGACACAAAACAAACTTAGATGAGTTTGAATTACTTGTGTTTCTTCCCAAATCAAAACAGTGATCCACTGTAAACAGGAATTCCTTCTAAGAAAGAAAAGCAGCCTTTTAACACCAGATCCAGCAACCCAAAACAAATGTAATGTTAAAATGGCTCAGTGGAGAAGCATGTTAATTTGCACTCAGGAAACGGATCTCCTGATTCAAGAAAAGAGTAGAACAAAAGCTGTTTTAGGGAAATTCTTTTCCATTGTGAAGTTGTGTCATTTCAGGAAGACTGGCAAAATCAGCAGTGAGTAACATACCTTTCAGAAAGAAAAGAATTTTCATGAGGAGAGCTTAATATTTGACATGTCTGTAGGCTGGCAACAGCTGATGAGGGTAGTTGGCCCGATTGCAATTTGTCAGCAGCAGGTAAATTTGCATCAGTTATTACATGGCTGTCTATGTACTTTCTTCCAATTTTCGTACTCAGGATGTTCGTCAAGACAACTTTGGGTTGCCTGCCATACATATAACAGTAAATCATAAGTACTGCACTGAAATCTAGAGAAACAAGCTTCTTGTTAAAATCATGTATCCTAGAGGCTTGATAATTAAACATCAATATTTTTAGTCCCCTAGAGGCAAAAAAAAAAAAAAATCTCATTAAGAAACTTCAAAAACAAGGAGAGCAGATAAACACAAAGTAAGACCAGGGTAAGAAAAACTAGCCATGTAATTTTACCTTGGCCAGATACTATGCACATTGCATTGCCTCTAACATATCATGCAGTATTGTTTAAAAACTGGTAAATATTTCTCTCTAAACAGCTTTCATGCAGTATCTGTACACATTTCTCAGAACCCTGGAACAAACAATCTTGATTTTCCTATGAACAAGAAGCCTCCAGTAAAACAGAGCAAATTTTCTAAAGCACTTAATGAACAGGTAGAAAAGTAACAGGTACACAAAAGGCAGCATTAGATTTTATTCCACTCTTCAACTATGAAGTGGCTACAGTATAGCAAGACTCAGAAAAATATCCCAGGTGTTAAAACAGACAGTCATCAAAAATAAGCCAAGCAGAAATATAAAGATGCAACTCCCACTTGAACACACACGATGTGTAAGAGCAACTCAACTTACTTCATACGTCACAGCAGCCAGCTTGTTGTACAGCCCATATCTACTTCCTTTCTCAGACTGGGATTTAAATTCTACTTCTTCCATTGCAATTTGTTTTGGATTAGGTTTTAAGGCTATGGCCTTTTTGAATGTGTTTTGAACAACACTGCCTTTTGAGTATTGACTACAGAATTCTCCTGTTGTCTGTGTTCATCCACAGAGCACACTCCAGCTGTCTGGAGACGCTCAGATCTCCTCTTGCTCCAAAATGTAAATTTGCTTTTCATCGGGAGACTACCTTCCAGACACAATCACAGAGACCCATGGGATAAACAATTAAGAGATACAATTTAAAGAGGAAAATTCTAATACTGAAAAACAGGTATACTGGATGTAACCTCCAATAAAGGAAGCCCCTAAACCATCTGTCATCAGAAGCTCAGACAGAAAACCCAGAGAATAAAGTATTCACTCTAGCCATACTTTTTCCTGAATATCTACAACTGACCACTGCTTGCTGGGGTGCAAAGAAGATACTAAACTTGATATGCTTTTCTTCTGATCATTTATGCCAGTTTTCCTATTTTCATGAGTAGTCTAAAGCAGTAACAGTGAAAATACACCTTGATCTCTGAGAAAAGGGCTGCAGTTAAATTCAAGTGTATTCTTTCCATGATAATAAAAAAGCTGAACATTTTGAGAATCCAGTGGCTAAATTATAATTAATTGGTCTTGACAGTACAGGACTATCTAGAAGCCATTTGATCAGAAAAAAACACTACAGCATGTCTGGCACCATTTCTCTCAATGATTATCAAAAGGAACCAGGTACAAGTGAATTCAGTGAAGTGAGATAAAATACAGTTCACGAACAAGGAAGCCGCAGTACAATAAAGAACATTTTCTCATGAAGAAATAACTGCAAGGAAAATTATTTTGTTTAGTGACATGAGGCAAAGACAACATACCTTTTATACAGGAAAAGACTTTGGAGAGTAGGGTTTAAAATTTGCCATATCTTTATGCTGGCAGCAGATGATGAGGGTGCTTGATCTGACTGCAGCTTGCCAGCATCAGAAAAATTAACATCAGTTTTAGGTTGCGCCTGCATGTATTTTCTTCCTATTTTCGTCCTCAGGACATTCGTCAAGATAACTTTGGGTTGCCTGCCATACATATAACAATACATTAATAATACGGTGCTGAGAACTTTTTAAGTCACATGAATTCAACACAGATATTCCATGACTTTGCTGTCTCTGCATCACACCATATAGAATTAAGGTCACTGCCCTGGCAATTTACAAAGCAGTTCTCTTTGGAGAAGAGCAATCACAAACTCATCTTTTGATCAGGACAGCCTTTCAAGGTTTCTTCTTCTGGCATGAATGACTAACATAACCATATGCCATTCTGAAGGGTAAACTTTCAGTGCAGAAACACTGAAATGGAAATTTTGGCACATCTTGTTATCACAAAATGTTGGAAGTGGTGTCACTACGGCCTGAAAGTGTACACTTGACCATTTGCAGGATATGAAAATAGGCACTCATTTTGTGTCCTCTTATTTTAAAACCATGATTATTATTTGTTCCCATATAGCAGATTAACTATGATCTTGCTGGGGAAAAAAGAAGTTATTACAAATCTCCCAGTTCTGAAGCTCCAACTATTTCTAATTAATTTCACTAAAGAAATTACCTAGAATTATGAATTACAAAGTCAGTAAAATGCCCCACTGAAGTTCTTTAAAGAAGTATCTATACTTTGGTAGTTCTGCTAGATTGGTACTGAACTCTTCACATAAAGAATTAATTCTGCATTATGGCCAGTAATTCGGACAGTTTTCTTACAGAATCATAAGGGTTGACAAAGATCTCCAAGAACAACAAGTCTTCAACTGAATACCACCATGCCTACTAAACCATACTGCGAAGTGCCACGTTGACTCGCTTTTGAACACTTTCAGGGATGGTGACTCTACTGCCCTGGGCAGGCTATTCCAGTGCTTAACCACTCTTTCAGTGAATAAATTTTTCCTGATATCCAACCTGAACCTCCCCAGCACAACTTGAGTACATGTCCCTTTGTCCTGTCACTGGTTGTCTTGGACAAGAGACCAACATCCATCTTGCCACAACTTCTTTTCATGTAGTTCTAGAGAGCAATAAGGCTTTCCTTCAGCCTTCTTTTCTCCAGACAGAACAGGCCCAGTTCCCTCATGTTCCCAGTTCCTATGCTCCTCATAGGAATTACCTTCCAAATACTTCACCAGCTCCACTGCCCTTCTCTGGACTCGCTCCAACACCTCAATGTCTGTCTTTTAATAAGAGGCCCAGAACTGGACACAGCACTCAAGGAGTGGCCTCACCAGTGCCAAGCAGAGGGGGACTATAACTGCCCTGGTCCTGCTGGCCACACTATTGCTGACATAGGCCAGGTGCCACTGGCCTTCTTGGCCACCTCAGCACATTCTGGCTCATGTTCATTGGCTGTTAACCAGCACCACTAAGGCCTTTTCCACCAGGCATCTTTCCAGCCCCTCTTTCCCCAGCCTGTAGTGCTGCATAAGGTGTTTGTGACCTAATGGCAGGACTTCAATTTCAGCTTATGGAAATTATAAGCTGATAAGCGTTACAGATCATTGATTTGTTAGGATTTACTTTATTTTCAAACCTCTGAAAACTGAACTTGTTTTCCAAGAGCTGGTCCTATGAAGACACTGAAGTTCAGGCTAATTTGTTGGGTTTTAAAGATTACTGAAGCAAGAATTGGGTTTTTTCCTACTGCATGTCTTGCGTAACAAAAAAACCCACAATTGTTCTCACTGTAGAGCAAGTCTTTTTTAATAGCTAGGAAAAAACCTTACTACTCACATAGCTGTTACACACATGCTACAGTAAGATATCTTAAGAAAAGGGCTGCTACTCCTCAGTGGGTTTACAACTCTGCAAGCAGCTGCGATTGTCCCACTGGCAACGCTGCACAAAGCCCAGCAGCCTGGTTACACAGTACCTAGTGGCAAATACAGGTATGGCATGGAAACTTCTGTTGCTGAAGGACAGACACGCTTGAACCTAAAATAAGGTCTGGAACTGCCATGCTAGTGAAACACAACAAACTCGGGGCAGATGCTACACATAAGCCTTTTATTTTGCTCTTTCAAACTTGACATTGAGATTTTCTCTCCCTAGTTACTTACCATATTTACAAGACACACAACCCCTCACTGACCCTGAAAAGACAAATGTTCCTACCCACAGCTTGGACAACCTGCCCATAAGCTGTGGTTGGCTGTGAACCTGATGAGATCTCTGCACCCCTGAATGCCATAACATGTATGCCATGAGCTGCTTTCTCCTAAAGCTCTGCTATGCCTTTCCCAGACCAGCGATCTCCAAAATGTTTTAATCACACATCCCTACTAGCAGTATATATTTTGAGCATGTACCTTCTACAAAGTTTATTTAATTGAAATCTACAGAGAGGTACTAGTGACAGGTTGATCTTAAAGGTTTTTTCCAATCTCAGTTTTACGATTATAAAGTACAGAAACAGAAATTTAAAAAGGAACACAATAAAGATGATACAAATATTTAGTAATTGTACAAAAAGATTACCTTCCTGTACCCCAGTGAATTGTCTTGCACACACGACACTTTGGAGACCACAATCTAGACAATGCACAATAAATCTAAATGGCTCCTTTTCAAACCTAAGTAGCTTAAGCTCAAGTGAAGGCAATTTCCTTCACTCTCTGAACCTCTACTAGAAGTTTCCCAAAGAAAAATGGTGAAAAAGAGGTAAGGCTTTATCTCAAAAGACAAAAAAAAAAAATATAAATAAAACAAACAAACAAAAAAGCACCAACAAAAAAGAACCCCAAACCCACTCAAGGCTCTCTGATGCCAATGACATGGACACAGGACAGTTATGTAACAGACTGGTCCTAATTAGCTGTTGGAAAAACAATCCAGGGTTAATCAAGTGAGACATTGGGTCTGTGACAGCAATAGAAAGTCACATGTGCAAAGACAGTCTCGTCTGAATACCAACTTAAAGCACAGTAGTGCCCCAGAATGTTTTATGCTGTCTGGAAAAGGCTTTCACCTTTCTTTTCTTGCACCTAGTTCTGTGTACAGTCTATGAATGCTAATGCAAAAAAGTGTTCCAAGAATGTGCCTCAAATACTGTAGGTGTCAGAGAAGCTTGTTCAACACTCTGAGGAGCCAGAGATTGGAGTTTCATTTCAAGATGTGCTTTAATTACTGAAAAGCTTAGAAACTGAACATAGAGGGTCAGCTTAGTAACATTAATGTCTTAAATGGTGGAGCTCAACTGCAGCAGCTTAGTGAGCACATCCCAAATCAGGCAAGTGTTCTTGATTCAGCACAGGAAGCAAGAGACTTCTTTTTCTATAGAAATCCCCACTAAATCAGAAGTTTTGGCTTTCTTATGCACTCCTCAAACATTGAGCTCACATATGAACCACAGTTGAATACCTCAGAAGAGGTTATACCAACCAGACTTCTACATCATTTGTTGTTTGTCCACTGTAACGTATATTAAAAATAACAAATAAATAAGCAGTACCTAAGGAATTAGAGAATATATATATTTAAGAAATGTGATCAATTAAAAATTCAGCTACACAAGAACTTATTAGGCTGTTAAGAAAATTTACAGCCACTGAAGCAGTAAAGGAAGATTTCAAGGTAAAAGTCAGCAAGAAAATTTGTACAAGTTATCTTTTGAAACTAGACATTCACTTTTGTGTTTTAAAATTCCTCCCTGAAGACAAGAAACACCCAAACTACTTTAGAGGGCCAGCTACTGTAGACTAAAGAACTGAAGTCACTTCAGTTCTCGGGATGCCAGAAGAGATGGTGCAATGAAAGACTAAGACAGCTATTTCCCCTTCTGCAACAGGACTCAAAATTGAAAATCAAACCTTAAAGTAACTAAATGGTGTTTTTTTTCCTCCAAATAGAGAACAGTCATAGAAGTAAGCCCTAGCAGTATACAGATGTGAACCAGAAAATTGCTGCTTTTTAAAAAATATGTTTTAAAATCACTATTGCAGGGGATCATGAGACAACATAAATGTGCTATTCTCTATGGAGCACTGCAGCTCTCCTGACTAAAAACAAACTAAGGCTATCAGTTTCCCAGATCTCAATTCTTTCAGTTTTCATTGTTCCACCTCACAGAAACGACTTTTTTTTTTATTTCTCTAATACATGATATCACAATGAAATTTTACTAAATTTAGGCTCAGCTCAAAGAGCAAGATAATTAGTCCAGTGGGAACACATAATTAAAATAAAGACTCTGTGACCATGTATGATCAAGAGTTGTAAAGATAACAGAAAATATTCCAATGTTAAGTGCTTAAACAGCATAATGACAGAAAAAGTCCACAGCAGGAGATAAAGGAGTCAGAAGCAGAATTTCACCATAGTTTGTTGGCCACTTTGAAAATTCAGGTCAGACATCCTTTGCTCACACTCACATCAAGCTAGACCTTAACAGGCTCCAGGTTCCTCTATAATTTGGTTTACTGATTGTTACTTGAAACGGAATTTGTAATGCTCCCCATTCCCTTGATTTAAATGGGATTTATAGATTTTAGGCAAGTACTTTAGCAAAAATGATCTTATAATTTCAAGCACACACACATACCATGAAGCAAGCTTTGCACTGGAAATCTATCCAAAGGAGAGGAACCTTCAACAAATAAGGAAGCCAATGGTATACACTTGTCAGTGCCAGGCCAAGGCATCACTTCTTATCTGGCACTGGGTTTTGACTGAAGTTTCTGAACCAGTTATGACCTAACCTTCAGAGCAGAAGAGGAGCATAAGAGCTTTGAATGGTTTCCATTTCTAAAAGGGGAATGGCCTTTGGCAGTGTTTCTTGAAAATCATGTCATTAAGACTGGTAGTATAATAGATTCAGGAAAACATCTAAACTTAAGCTAGCCTGTACATCTGTAAACAATGGTTGGGACACAGATCCATAAATTATCTGTTAAATTGTCCACAGAACAAAGTAAGCAACTCAAGCAAAAGACATTTCAAAGTATTAAAGTAAGTGTCAAACAGAAGAAAGCAAAGTACACATTTAAAGCAAGTCCCACCAGCAGACCCAGCAAGTAATTTGCTTAACAGTAACACTGGAGGCATCTTGGTGAAGGAAAACCAAAGACAATTACTTCTGTTTCTAAAACAAGTACCTACCACAGTCTATACCCCCCCAAAAGTGAAAAAAATACAAAAGCAAAAATAATGAAAACATACTTACGCATGTAATGATGGAATAAACAAAAAATATACTATGAAAAATGCTGTTAGCTGCTCCTGATAAGTCTCATATTGCTTTTCACAGGCAAGAAAAGAATTATCTTACTTATAAACCACAGGACCAAAAGCTATTATTTGTTTATACCTCTTTGAGGAAAATGTTTGACCTTTATTTCACACAATAATCACAGCTGCTTGATATGGTTCCTCACCCAATGATCATATTGTGAGTGTACACACACCAGTGCTGGAACTGCTGTCTCAAATTCATTCAAACTTGTATTAGAAAGTGATCAAAATGAGATAGGGAGACTACAGGCTCATTTGGAACTAAATTACAGCTTCAACATCTCCTTGGATAGAACAATTACCCAGCTGACAAATCTGCAGATGATGATTTTATGTTATAATAGCGTATCAGTAATTTGCCATAATCTCGAAGAAACCAAGATATTTGCTCTTGGTAACAGAGGATAAAGAAGTGGCACATCAGCAGTCTTAATTACTTAAGTGCCTTGACAGTAACACAGAGGTGAAAAAGCTCTCATTTTTTTTACTTCCACTACTAATCACCATATTGTTTAAGGGATTTTTTAATTGTTTTAAAGAGTTGATAAAGCCTAGGCTAACGAGTGTGGACTACAGAACAAAAATGGATGAGAAAAAGAGTTCTGGGAAGCTTCTTATATATTTAAAGATATCTAGGGCTAGAATGACAATTTACACTTAGATAGTAATGAATACCTTTCAAACAGGTTAACAAGCAGTAATTCCTCTAGTAAGCACTCATATTCTAATTTCACAGTCTCCTGCTGAGATTACACACAGGAAAGGTTACATTTGCCATTAGACCACCCTAGAATGATTCTCTTAAGGTGAGCCACCCAACAGCTTGAAAACCATCTCTGTATGACACAAATAATTAGCCAGCGACAGAAACACTCATCTTCAAGAAAGGCTGTCAAACTCTGAATATGCAAACAGAGATAAACTAATTTTGAGACGACTTCTTACCCAATTGATTCTTCATCATTAGAGCTACGTCTGTTGCAATCCTTTTGCCTTTTTCCTTTTGTAGAATGCTTTCTGTTGTTGGCACTTAATCTCCACTGAAACAAAACAAATAAAATCGGCAGATTTCAACAAATCCGAATGTCATAACGGACAATGCACTGGAAAAATGGGACAGTGAAACAATGCAGCTGACCAAAAATATCAAAGTTATGAAGAGCATATACAGCAATTTTGCGAAGAATTAATTTTCTTCATTTAAAGAATCCACATACCACCTGATCTTGAATAGAACTTTTTTCTTCTCAAGAAATATTCAGGACAATTCCATTGCTTCCCAGTTTCAAGGAGGACTATACCAAATATGCAATTTTAAATATTAGGCCTGTTCCACATAATCACAAATACACAAGATGCAGAAAGTAGAAGCTAACTCTGTGTATTTTGGCAAATTTTACAGGTTATAATATAGATATAAAAGATATAAAATTCTGAGAAAGAAAAGCAATTCGAAGGTTTGGTACCTAGATGGCAAACCCCAGAACAGCAAGACTTCATTTCTTCCAAATTCTCTTACCGTACCAGAAAGTACTTATATTTTCAAATTAAATACATGAAGCCCCATCACAACAGTTATTGCTGAAATTCCAGAAGCCTCCAGCCCTCCAACCCTTCTCCTAATCTTTCTCATTTCTTGAAATTCAAAATATGATAAACCCAAGTGATGCTTGAAAATTATATGCCACTCAGGCTGAAAGCAGACAAACTTATCTTCATTTTTGACTAAGTGTGGTTTGAAAGGGCCCCTGAAAAGTTCATGCCCATGCATATTCTACAAACTTTAGTGAAGTCTGAAAGGCATATCCCAAATCAAACTTTTTGCTACCGTAGGGACTAACTCTAATGGAAAATAAGCCCATTATTAAAGTTGGCAGCAAGAAATTGACTTGATGGGGTTCTCCCCTCTTCCTGCCTGCCTTCAAACGTCATCTAGTTCACCTCATACCACCAGAGTTCAAGCACAGGAGAGATCTACACATCCAAGTCACTGAAAACTGCACAAAGTTTCTCAAACAACATGGTGCAAACTCTGACAACTCAAAATCAACGTTTTTTTAAGTAGAACATAAAAACCAGTCAGTGTTTAAAGCATTTTAAATCCCTCAATACATGGAAAGGTTTGAAATATATAGACATAGGTAGGAAAAATAAGAAATGGAAAACTAGACAACATCCAGGAAATAACAAGGAAATAAAGTATTTTTCAACTCACCCATTCAAACCATTATTTTTAAAGAGGCAGAGAGAAATACAAGAAGAACGCCATGCAAGTGCTATCTGAATCTGCCCGAGAGGTTACTGCTTGTAGCCACAGGAGACATCACCTCCTATTTCAAAATTGACTGCAACTGGATGCTCTGCTCACTGAAAACATTACCAGTATGGAACACAACCCTGCAGCGAGTCTCTATTGCAGCATTCTCAAATGACCTGGGTCAGATTACCACTGCTACTGTAAGCCCGAAAAAATTCCTACCTTCCCTCACTACACCTTTCAACCTCCTCTGAGAGGGAGAAGATCTATTTGTCCAGGCCCATGATTCTGAAAGCACTAAAGCCAGCAACAAACTCTGGATGCTGAGCTGAAAGAAACAAGAGTAGCAAAATATGTTTCCAACACTTGACATTCAAAATGCTTACTAAATTCGGAACAGATTTATAGAGGCAAATATTTGTTTCTATATGTGACTGAGATGATCCAGACACTCAGTTATGATAAATGCCATAAGACTCTTACAGTCTTTTGGTCTTAATACAGCTATTTCTGTATTAGCACCTAAAACTCTGTCAAGAGTCATACAGTACTTCATATATTTTCTTAAAAGCTTAAGCTCTCGGATAACCGAAAACTCAGTGTGAAGTTTATTTCCATATAACAAAAAGTTTGGTAAGTGATCTGAATATAACCTAAAAGTTCAGCAGGACTTTTCATAGAAGACAATCAACTAAAAAAAACAATTAAATATCATATTTACCTTTAAGTTAATGATTTTCAAGACAGTTTCAAACAACACCTGAAGAGAAACTGCTTTTCAATGATTTAGGCTGGAAACATGGCACTAAGACTCCCATATCTGTAAATGTATGCTTGCAAACAGATTTCAGACTTACACACTTGTCTCTCTCAAGACAATCTGGATTAGTTATTGGTCACAAGGCAGCACTTGGTGTTGAAAAACCCAGACCCCAAAACTAAACTAAAAACCTCATGTAACATTCTCCTACGCACTTTACACTCTGAAGAACTTCTCTTTACCTCTTTTAAAGGGTAGTCACACTGGTGGGAGCCTGGGAGCCTTGCCAAAGGGGACTGAACTTGGACATCCTCTGACTTGGTGTTTGTTTTCTTCTTTGGTATATGAAACTGAAAATAGATGATGTTACACATGGTAAAACTAAATTATCCACTGGTTCTACGAGCTGACATACAGCCATGTACAGGGTTGTCTTAACTGGACAAAATAAAGTTGGAAGGGAAGCCCTGACTTGTGACTTTACTTGAAATGCATTCCTCATTAACGCCTGATCCCAAATCATGTGTCATACCACATGATGAGCTAGTTTTAACACATGAAACATCTGAAAAAGCTCTATTTCATTAAATTTACATCTTCAAACATGACAAAAAGGTGACAACCAATCCACTGGCACCATTTTCTTAGTTCATTCTGATTTGTCTACACTCTAGTTTAACTGTCTAAGCTGAGAGAATGACAAAGAGAAAATGAAATAGCTGAATGTCATGACCAGGTTTGCTTTCTCAACAGAAAAAATTCAGGATGAAAAACAATTACATCTTATAATAGTACATGTATTTTGGTGTCAAAATACATCAAACAGACTCTAGTGTACTCAAAATGGTATCAGCTATTGTCATTGCCAACTCCCACAGAAAGGGAGCCAGCATTTTGAAAGTAATTATTGAAAGAGAAAGTAGTCTGTAATCCACAGGAATTCACCAGTTCAGAGAAAAAGATATGTGGGATAAAAGGTATGTTCATTGAAAACCAAACCAGAAACAAACTAAATTTGTACTAGTTCATCAAGACAAGGAAACGGGATGATATTTCCTATCAATTAGCTAAACCAGTTAAAATAATATCAACTGCAAGAATAAAAATGCAAGCATTACTATCGCTCCAGGCATCCTGAGAAGCAAAACCTGACATTGCAATGCAGATGAGAATCAGAGAGGAATGCAACATTTATACGTCTCAGACAACTGAGTCTAGCTCAAGCAGGAAAAAGCTGAAGCTACTCCATAAGATGGACACTATAGAGCATCATATAAACGTGATTTGCAAGCCACCAGATGCCTTGCATTGTAACATGAAATTACAAGCAAGGATTCCAGAACAGTGATGCTAACAAGTTAATTATTAGCACCTCAACTGCATTCATTAGCTCAGCAGGTAGTCCTTCAGACAGACCATAATGAAGCATGCTGCACCATAATGAGATAATACTTCAATCCTTCAGTCTGAATCATGAGTGCTCTTATTCCTTTTCTACACTTCTTTGAAATTTAAGATTAAAGTTTTTGGTAATTAGACTCAAATTTCTATGCAGTATCTCAGGCTGCTTTTGCTGGTCAAACACTGTGACAAATACTCCTTTAATAACAGATTCCTCAAACTCTAAAGGATACAAATGTCACACACAGGCAACAATTTCTCATACAAGGACCTCCCTTTCTTTTTCAATCAACATGGAAGGACTGAAACCAGACATTTTCTTATTCAGAAACTTCTACAAGTAGATTTTTTCAAATTTGTTTGGTTGTTTTTATTTTAGAAGCAGCCTATAAACACATTTATCAGTCAGAATGCATGTTTCTGATCTGCACTGTAATGGCTAGGAACAGATTTCTTACTTCAGACCTCTACCTGCTGCCTGACTAGCAGCTTCTGTTACGAAATTCCAAAGAACACATAGTTATCTAGAATTTTAACATACATTTAAAATTAAAGAGGTCCTGATAACCTCTGTAAACAGACAGCATTAAGTACAGATAAAGTCAGACTCAGTATAAAGAAGAGACAACTGACAGAAAGGGATAAAAAGCACAAGATACATTAATCAGCAACATCTCCAGCTCACCACACAGCATCTTCCCAATGCTTGCACTCATTAAGAAGATGTTGGTTTACAGTGTCCACAATTAACTTACAGAACAAGCACAAAGTCAACAGATAAAGAGAGGTCTGAATCTATGCTAAACACAAGGTATGAAGTTGCCTCAGCTTTTCCCAAATAAAAAGTGACTAGCTCTACACATATATGTGCATACGCACTTGGCAGACTCATCTAAATCAGCAATACTTTCGTGAAGGTTCCCACCTGTAGAAGCAAGGGCCAGAGAAAGTGCATAAACACAGTGCTGGAAACAGCTTATTTCTAAACCACTAGATCACCCAGACCTCACGCACTCACACCAGCTCCTATCTCTACCATTTGTTCTCAGCAGAACTCCCACTGCTAGAAACGACTTCTAATAGTTATACTTTAGGAAAAAATATACACCAGCATAAGCCTCTGAATTCATCTCTGCAGATAACTTTCACACCATTTTGCAGCTTACTTCAAATTACTCTAAAGTTTTAGCTGTTAGCCTAGGTCTTGAAATAACTTGGAAAACACCCTGTTTATGTGTAATCAAACGCTAAGCCTATAATGTATTAACAGATGTACAACAGTAGACATTAGTATTGACTGCTACCATGATAAACAGTTTCCCAAGAAAGCATGTTGCAACAAAGCAAGAGTCAGATCAGTGAAGAACGAATTTCGTTATGCAAACATATCAGAACACTCTAGGATACCCAGAGCCTCTAAATAAAATGCTGAAAATTTCAGGAACACTTACACTGACGTGACTTGAAGATGAGGTTCTTCCTGACATGGTTTTCTCTACTGGACAGAAAAAAACAAAAAAACAATGTAACAATTTCTGGTTAACTGATTAAGAGGGAAATAGAACCACAGTAGTAGGCATTAAGAAAGAACAAAAGAACAAGAAAGTAATTTTTGAGCAAACTAAAACGAAGAAAACACTTTTGTAAGATGGCTTGTGTTGGATGGGGATTTTAAAAGATTTTATAGTCCAGCCCTCCTGCCAGGGACAGGGACATCTTTCAACTGAGAAGGTTACTCAAAGCCTATTCAATTTGATCTCGAACACTCCCAGGGATGGGGCATCTACTGCTTCTCTGGGCAACCTGTTCCAGTCTCACCATCTTCACTGTAAGAAATATTTCCTCCTCACATCCAATCTACACCTACCCTCTTTCAATTTATGACCATCCCCTCTTATCCTGTCACTACAGGTCTTGGCAAAAAGTAATACAAGACAGACCTGGGCAAGGCTCTGGATTGTCAGCATAGACAGAATTGTTAATGAAATTGTCCTAGAATTTATGCTTAGCTAAGACATTTACTGATTAACTCCTTGCTGCAAGCACACAACTAATAAGCAGTTTACACTTGGGCTATAGAGTGAAAAGGAGTAAAGAGGACATCTGTAGCACTGCAAGGGCTCCAAGAATAAATAATAGCCAAGGATTCCTATTAAATCTATAAACTTCATCACTGGAAGAACACAGCCTCAGAGCTTCCAGTACTTATATGTATTCTCTTTATACATATTCTGTATGACTCTGGCATAAGACCTTCAAAGATTACAGCTGGTTTGGAGTCTCTCAAGAAGCCAAGTTTGGGGACTTCTACTTATCTCAGTGTTTTTTTGTTTGGTTTTTTTTTTAACTTAAGAGCCACAGTCCCCCAGGGTGGGGAACAGACAGATAAAGAGCAGCCAAAGTACTGCCTGCTCCGACGAGGAAGAGCCGACAAAGGGGGCCCGCCTGACAGCTCGGGGGAGAGAGCAAGCACCACCCAGGAGCGGCAGCGCCCGGGCTGTCACCGCACAGCCCGGCCCTGGCACAGCGCTGCCCGCCGCCGGAGCGCTGCGGGCCCCCAGATCCGCGGCTCCGGCTCCTCCCGCTAGGAGGGGAACAGTTTCCCTCTGACAAACCCGCGAACCCCGAGGGCCTGAGACAGCAATTCCACCTTCCCACATTCTCTCCTCAGCCCTCTCCCAGACACGCCGCCACCGGCCCTCACTCCGTCCCTCAGTGCCCGTCCAACCACCCTGCCGGCTCCGCTCGTTCGCAGCAGACACCGCGGCCGCCCGGCTCCCCCCGAGACGCTGCCGGCCGGCTGCAGCCCGGCCTTTCTGCCCTTGCCCCGCCGAAGGGCCGGCAGCGGGTGGGAGCGAACAGCCCCGGCAGCTGCAAACAACACTCACCGCCACCGCCGGAGCTGTTTACCCGGGCCGGCTCCGCCGCCGCCTGCGCAGCTTCCCCGCGTACTTCCGGGCCGGAGCCACCGCCCGCCCGCCCGCGCCCCGGGCGCTCCGCCTCAGGCGCTCCGAGCGCCAGCCCGCTCGGGATGGGCTCGGTACCGGCCCGCTAAAAGCCAGTAAAGAACCGAGAAACCCGCGTTACTTTTGAAGAAGAAATAGCGAAGCCGACCCAGGTTTAAGTTGTACATTGCTAATGGCTTTTCCCTCAGCTGGCAGCCAGACCCCGCCAGGTTAATTCCCCTGACGGGGGATACACAGCCTCGTAACCCCGGCTGGCCGCGGTTTGCAGCTGAAGTCCTCCTGCAGCCAAGGAAAGACAAAGATTTGTTGGCTGGGGCTTTTTTCGCTTTGTGGGTTTTTTTTAGGGCAGCTTCAGAATTGTAAGTTTTGTGTGGAACTTTCTGTTTTGTTTTCTTCTTGGTAGTGGGAGTTAAAACGGGTGTGGACAAATGTTTAGCTTCGTACTCGAAGTTTAGCTTTAACTTACTGTCAGGTGTGAATTACACACGAGCGGTTCGTTTGTAACTTCGAAATATCTGGAGTGCTTTAGATGGCCACAAACTACCAGCTGCTGCTCGGTTTTTTAGATACACGCCCCCGTACGTAAAGTAATGAAAACTGAAACCATGGTTGGGTTTATTTTTTTCATGCAGAGGACTGCACTCCCAGAGTGAAAAAGATTTCCATCTATGATGATGACAGATTTTACAGGAGAGCATACGGTAATATTGGGCTTTACTAGAACAAGGGGGTTTTAAATGGAAAACAAAGTAATCTTTAGGGGTTTTATATAGTACTTATACTACAGTTGTGTTTAGAATATGCCAAATGTTGCAACAAGCACCAGCTGAATTTACATCTGAAGCATTTTAGAATCTGAATAGAAAAGTGGGAGGAAGGGGAAGAGGGATTATTTTTCCCCCAGACGCAAATTTTTAAAATTAAGGTAGCAATTATAAAGGCTGCCAGCATATACAACCTTGAATATTGCATTTCTATATAGACAATGAAGTATAAACAGCTATCAATGCTGATTTAGAATGCAGACTTACAACAAAGAAGTACATGCATTATGCAGCTGTATCTAGAACAATCTGTAATTGCTGCTTTTTAATTCTATAATTAATTGTGTTACTACAATAAAATCAGTCCTCTCGACTAGTAAGTATATAATTCTAAGGTGCTATTTAAGTAAACTCATAAATGATATTATTAATTGCCTCAAAAGTTTTCATTTTGCATCTTGAAGGCAATTTTTCTTGAAGGAAAGTTATATGTGCACCTTATGTAAAACCGTGTTTGTTTCTGCCTCCTGAAATCTTCAGCAGCCCTTCACAATGCTTTGCAAAGCTGATGTTCAGGGTTTAATTTGGAATCACATATCCTTGGTTTGGAACTGAAAAGGCAATGTTGCTTGTTAGTAGCTGAAGTAAGAGAATAATAACCTTCTATTCAGAGTATACTGGGAAATTAGTCCCTCCAATCTTTTAGAGGTGAGGGACTGAGAGGTGCATACCACTCTGAGGAAACTGCATCTACCTCTTCCTAATTCTTACAGAAGGCTGTGCCTTTCTTCATACGCATCTTTCCTCAAAATATGTCCGTTTTTCTCCCACTTTGGCTTATGGGAACAACTGGAATATGGGTAGCTTCTTTCCTACTAAGTATTGTCTCTTTGGCATTAATTGCCCATATTTCAGTAGTATAGCAAACAGACTGTTTTCCTATCTTCGTGTCTTTCGTGCCTTCCTGCAAAAGGAAAAAATCATAGATGAATGGGTCCCCTTGCATTTTCTTTGTGCTCTTTCCATTTCAAGAGACAGGCAAGACAGTAATAAATGAATTATAGATCATAGCATATGATATATATGTGTACTTTTTCTACATGTATTGATTATATGAGATTAAAAAAAGGGAGAAAGTATCACTTTCTAGCCTGCTCTCTATTATTTAGAAGATGGGAATGACCCTGAAGAGAGGACTTAATAACACTAGCCCAGTAGAAGATTACTTAAAAGGAAAATACATATGGTGTTGCTATGTTGAAAAGCAAAAATGTGTTTGTTTGGTTCTTGCTTTGTTTTTTTGTTTCTTTGTTTTTTTTAATTTAGGAGTGTAAGAAATACTTTTCAATCTGCTAAGCACCTTACCTCAAGGAAACTTGCATTCCTTGAAAGAGTTGGGTTCCAGCTCAAGTCACATGAAAACACGCAGATCACTTTTTGTCCTAGTAACTGGCTTTATCAGATTATATAGTGATTTTTAACATAGAATGTAATTTACTGTGTTCTATAAAACTTCTTTTAGTTTGGTAAGAAAAAACTAAAGGTATATAGTCTAACTTGCCAAATATTACTTGATTCAGACCATTTACAGAAAAAAAAAATTACTGTATTAGGACTAAACTCCTGTAAAGGTAGGTTTCTGACCACACCAAATATTATACCCTGTTTGCTATTCTACAGCCAGTGACAGTCAGTAGTAGATTGAAGAGTTACTAGGAAAATAGACGGTTCTGCTAAGATTAATTTTTCAGCTCTACCAAAATCACTTCTTGGTATAATTCATATCAGTCATTAGAGATAATCTGAAATTGGAGACCTCAGTCCAACCTCATGATAGTTTGCTGGTTGGACTTCTTTTTCTCCTGCTCTTGGATCACAGTAGCTAGTTTATTCTGTCATCCATTCCTATGTTTCTATGTGGCATGTGCTTGCAAAGATGAATGACAAATAGAGTGATTAGCAGAAAGCAAATGCATACATATATAACCTGTTCTAGTGCAGTTGGAAAGTATGCTGGTACACAAGCAATGGGAATGTTGAAGTCCATAGTAAGCGCAGCTTATTTTCTTTAAAAACTTAGGAACCAGTACAACACTTGGATTATTTCCAACTGCCAAGGCCTGTATTTTAAAGGCAGCCTTGAAACTCAGTGGAGTTCCAAGATCATGGCTAGGAGACAGCACAATAAAAATTGTTCAAGCGAACAGTGAACCACATACATGTACCTCCTTCTTAAAGCCTTTAATTCAAACTACCCTAAACAGATCTTTAAATAAACATGCTAGCTTAAAAATGTTTAACTACCAAACTGAAATAATAAAGGCAGAGGAGTTACTGCTGTTGGAACTTTGCAACTGATATCTCTAAGAGACTTTAGAAGCAGCTGGTTTACTATAGATCACCATTAAATACTCTGGATCAACAAGTATTTTATTTGTTACAGCTTTTAAATCTGAATTCTAATGCAATGGGGGGGATGGGTAGACAAGTGTTGTGTGGAGATCCGTCACGACTTTGACATAATAGTCTTCTTAATTTGTAGTGGTTACAAATACAGCAAGAACTCAGTTTGAGGAAACTAACAGAGGGTTCAGAGTATCAAGAGGTGCTAAAATATGACTTCAATATTAAAGGGGAACTGAGGCACCTGGATACAAATGAGTCCTTTGTTTTCAATTACTACAAGAATGGACATGAGCAGAATCATAAACGCTACAAAGTTCTGGGACATTTTATTACCCAGTATGTTTATGAGCTCCTGGAAAGAGTCTGCATGCTGCAGAAGGTTTATATTCCTACCGATGCTGCGGAGGATGAACCAAGAAGTTTCTTTTTCATGAGTAAGAATGCACTAACAAGTTCCTCTAGCCTAATTGTCCTTCTTCAAGACCGTGGAGTTTTTTGTGCTGGACAGTGGGGGCGAAGGGCAATTGTCAGTGAGGGCCTGAGACATGGAACACAAATACCATTCATCAAAATGGCCCTGCAAAGCCACTGGGAAGTGATTGTACTGAACCCCAATGACAACTTCACTGATCTGAACTCTGAAAAGGAGAGATTTTCTGCCAGGGAAGAAGCATCTACTTTTACACAGTCTGTCTGGGGCATCCCCAAGAGGGGCAGCAGCAGCCCTGAGGAGCATACTGTGTATGTATGGGATCATTTCATTGCAAAGAGTGCTGCCAGGAACGTAGCCTTCATTGCCCATGGCTATGGTGGGTTGGTATTTGTTGATCTGCTGGTGCAGAGGAAACATGAGGTGATGAATAAAGTGTATTCTGTGGCATTCATCGACTCCACACACAACATGCAGCACCAGAGCAGACACGATCCAGAAATACAGGAATGGATACACAGAAACTGCCGGGAATGGTTGTCAAACAGTAAACCCCTAAATAAAACTGTGAGCCTTCTCATGAGAATAAGTTGTCCTACTTTCTCTGCTGGAACAGAAAAGTATGGTTTAGCACCTTCCTGCTGCTTACAACCCATCTTTAAGTACCTGAAGAGCAAGCTGAAAGCCAAGATCACAACAGCCTCAAGGAATTCACCTGTTGCAACCAGAAGCAGCACAAGTAAGAAGAGACGCAATAAATAAAGGTACACTGGTTTGTTCTTGATAGTGGTCTCTTCCTTTTGTAACTGCCTCTGCACCTTTCTGTCACCTAAGCACCTTCATCTCACTGTGGAGAAATTCACAGTTCTAAGTTTGAAACTAGTTTGTTTGGTTTTGAGAAGAAAAGCACAGAAGTTAACTATTAGGAAAAAAATGCGTTGGTGAAAGCCTTAAGCCACAACCTTTTGGCTAGCTGTGAAATTTAAAGTTGAATTAAAGATGTAAAGATATACCAACTCATCTATTGTTTTCTGTAATAAACATTCTATAATTATGGCTTTATAATCAGACTAAACTATCAGGAAAACGTTTAAGTGCCTAGCTTCATTAAAAGGCCAAATCTGGAATAGCAAAGGCATGTAAACAATCTGTTTCCTCCTTTCTATGGACCGTGTATTGTTTAAAATCTTTCAAGAGCTGGAAAATCTTCCTCCTTGAAACATTTACTGTTAAGCTGAACAATACTTCAGGGAAGTACCTATTACTACCTCCCCCCCAGTCAGAGTTGGTGTGCCCCAAACATGACACACAGAGGTAAAATAATTTCCAATTTAAAGCCAACTAAGCCAGTGAGAATACTGGACATGAGCTGCTGTAATGACACATTAGTCTAGCAACCTGCAGTTACCAAACTGATGCAAAGGAATGACATTGCTGTTTCCTCTCAGCTGTTTAACTTTAGACAGAGGTGGGAAACACAGGGATTTTTTTACATACTCAAGGCTTACAATGTGTACAAGCAGAAGCTCAAATAATCTTTAAAGTGAATGTAAACAAAAGAGTTACTCTTAATTTCCAGTTCAAGCCCATAAGAATGTCTTGGTTTGAAAGAGAGGTGTCTCCTAAGGAAGGCAGGAGCCTCCCTTGAAATGGAAAATGTAAACCTCCTCCCTCCAAATTATTATAATTTTTAAATTAAGGAGCTCTCAGGCAAAGATATGGGAAGAGGAATAACAGTTCTCTACTAGGAAGAGTAAAATAAAAATACAGTAATACAAAAAAGCAAAACATTGATAGTCAGAATACAACCTGACACCCTGTCAGTCAGGGTGTTGGTAGCAGTCCAATTAAGTGGTGGCTGCAGTCCTCCTGGAGTAACAGATGTGGTTCTGTTGAAGCACACCCTGTATAAGGGTGTAGTTTTCCTACAAAGATCTAATGATGATGTAGAAGGGTCTGGTTTTCCTCTGGAATCCAGTGGAAAAAGGCTGCTTTGATGTTCCAAACCTCGGATTTTATCTTGGTAGGGAATGCTTGGCTCCTCCCCCTGGGTGGAGCAATCTCACAATGTGATGATGTAATTTTATCAGTCATGCAGTGGGATTCAATGCCCCATTAACAGAAGATACCTCCCTGGAGGGAGGATGGGTTGTGGAAAAGATAAAGAACACTGCCCCACCTGGTTTTAACACAGGGTGATAGAATACATACTTTTGGTTACATCCTGCATTGCAGCCCAAGACGGGGAATCAAAAGGGTTCAATGGCCACAAAAAAGGATCCTTTGAAGGATGGCAAAACTTTCTCCTATAAGTGTAGAACATTCCAATCTCAGTTAAAAAAGCTGTTGAACAGTAATAATGGGTACCAAAGAGAAGAGAGCATCAGCTTGGCTTTGTGTTTATATCCATTTTAGATTTGAGTCATCACCTCTCACAGAAGAAACTTCTGTCCTGTTACGCAGCAATGGATAAAATGTAAAATTCTATTGGAAAGGCACATTCAGTTGAATGCTCTTGAGAGCAAGCACAGTTTTTTTTATTAATGTCATGTTTACTGTTATTACATCTGAATGAAAATGGTATTAAACAGACAAGAGTGCCTCAGTTCCCTGAAGAAGGTTGCACTAGAGGTGCCATAGCTGAGGATGCATGCAGCCTGCCTGTTTTTTAAGGCCTAGTCAGCACACAAAGAACAGTCACTTGTGTGAAGTCTGTGCATGAACATGTAGCTTTATTTACAACAGAAGCATGAGGTGACAGAGTATCTGTCTTCAGAAGGAGACCAATATGATCCTTCAAGATAAATGCTCAAACTGTCCCACAGTGTCAGAGGAGGCCAAAAGTGCTCAAAGAAAAAAGGGATCTACAACATCGTCCATTTGTGTAATTCTTATCTCAGGTCAACCCATTAAATTCCTTGGTAGAGAAGGTCGTATTTAGGAATGTTGTTGGGATCTATTGGACTTCTCACAATGAGCTTTCCCCGCATCGCTCCTCGGTAGATCACTTCAATCAGATCTATAAAGTCTTGCTTTGTTTTGAAGCTTCCTACAAATTTGGTGTGATCTGGAGACCTAAATATAAGCAAAAGACAAAGGTAGAATTTTAACGTTGAAGTATTCAGAGAAAAACTACCTAAAAATGTGAAAAGATGCCCAAATGAGATAAAGAGTTCTGGTCTGGTCATTCAGAAAGAATGAACTAACTTTGTAATGGCATAACGAAGTCAGAAATACGCTGTGATGGCCAAAGGTCAAACAGATGCAGTGTCATGTCTAAGATTTTAACTATTTCTTACTATTTTTTGCAGAGTCAGACATTTCACCTACTTATTGCATCAGAGCATATTTCAAATTACTTCCCTATTTTACATCCTTCTGGCTTCCCACAGAATTCTCAATGCAGATGTAGGTAACAACATTATAGTTTTCAAACGTTACCTTCCCCAGACATGGTAACATAGAAAAAGACTGGTAATTCTTACAGACGTAATAGACAATGGTAGGATGACTTACCCATAATCAACCTTCATGTGTTGTCCATTGAAGAAAAATACAGTAGATGGAATATAACTGATGTCAAAATATTGGGTGTACACTGGGACGTTGTTCACATCCACCAGGTAAATGACTGCCATTTTACTTAAGTCATGAGCTGTTTTTGCAAGCTGGAGAGAGTGAGAAAGGCAGATGGAAATTAGACTGAGACATGAGGAAAAGAAACTGGCAAGCTTTATAAAGCCTGTTTCTCTTATGTGTTACCAGCTTAAGCAGGTATAGAATATCATATCTTGTCAACCTCAAGCACTTTGTTCAGCCACTAGAATAGTAACACAGATGCTTACTTTTCAAACCTTTTTATAAATATAGTATAATTTCATTCTGTATTTGTCACCAAACTTTTCATGAGCATCTTAGCAAAAGCAACATTCCCTTCTAAGCACCAACTATACTTGTACGGTCCGTTAAAAATTAAAAAAAAAAAAAAAAGAAAAAAGAAGAAAAAATTGGTCTTACAATATCATCGAGCTGCAGACAAACAGCATCATTATCTCTTCCAAAACGGAGAACCAACACCTTCTCAGCGACGCTTTTTATTGCCTGATCCACTTCCCTCTTACAGGTCAGTTTGGGCAGCAGAAAACTCATCGCGACAGATCACGGTCTCCACTAAAATCCCTACCTGACAGGGAAAAAAACAACAAAACAACGCACCATCAAACAACAGCAACCTGCGGGCCAAAAAGAAGCGAAACTTCTCTGTGCTATCAAATTTTTTAAAAGGAAAAAAACGGAGGGGGAGGGGAGAGAAGAGAGCGAGAAAGGGAAATGGAGAGGAAGAGAGAGACATCACAGATCAGCAGGCCGGGGTGACAAACCCCTCGGCCCCACGCCATTGCCTCACGCCCCAGCCCAGCGCGGCGGCGGGGCCAGACGCTGCTCCGTAGCAGGGACGGCGGNGGTGGCGGCGCGGTCGGGCCCGGCGGTGATCGCGGGGCGGCTCGGGGTCCGCCCGGCCCTGCCCCGACCGAGCCCCGGCGGGCGGCAGCGCGGCCGGAGATCGGGCAGGTGCTGCTCGCCACCCGCGGCGCGGTGCCCCGGAGCCCCCGCCGTAGCGGGAGAAGCAGGCGCGCCGGTGTCCCCGGGAGGGCTGGGGAGCATGGCGCGGGGCTGCGGGGTTAAAAATTAAAAAAAAAAGCGCGAGCTGGCGCTCCGCGGCGCGGGTAAACTTGGGTTGCTTTAAAAGTTGTTACGCTGCGTGCACGTGCAGTGCTGCTCCCTTGCAGCCGGCCTCATCAGTGAGTGCCCAGAGGGAGTGTGGATCCAGGCTCTGCCCCGTGTGCCAAGCCANACCCCCCGCCGTGGGGGCGCAGACAGCCCGGAACGCTGGCGGTGCAGCCGCGGAGCGCCGGGGACACCCGAGGGACGCACCGCGGCCGGGCGGGCCCGCCCCGCGCATGCGCAGCGGCTNCATGGGACAAGAGGCAGCGGGCAGAAACTGATGCACAGAAGTTCCACCTGAACGTGAGGAAGAAGTTCTTTACTCTGCAGGTGGCCATGCACTGAACAGGTTGCCCAGAGAGGTTGTGGAGTCTCCCTTAGTGGAGATATTCCAGACCTGCCTAGACACAATCCTGTGCCATGTGCTCTGGGATGACCCTGCTTGAGCAGAGGGGTTGGACCAGATGATCCATTGTGGCCCCTTCTAACTTTACTCAGTCTGTGATTCTAAGTGGGCAGCTGTGCTGGAGAAGTAAGGCAGGTTGTTCAATCTCTGAAATATCAGTGAAGATCCTTTCTGTTATAGAGATGAGTTGCAGTGAAGTCATGCTAAGAAAGAAAAATACTTTCAGCACCGCAAATTTAGGTTCTTCAAAAAGCCTTAGATGAATTCTTGCAGTAATGATGTTAGCGTGAATGGCATATTGGAAAGTAACTTGGCTCTATCAGAAGCTGTCATCAGGTATGCTGATGGTGTAAATCTGGTGTTCAGTATTGACTTAATTGGAGCTCCAGTACTGTAAGTTAATTGAGGAACTGATCCCTTGATTTCTCTATGCTTCTTCGATAATTACTTTTGCCAGTAGGTTTAATGTTTTAATTAGGGATTAGATTAAAATTAGGGATACTTCTATTGTAACACTTGCAGATTTTCTCATTGTTAGGTTGCTTGGTTGTTCTTGTTTCTTTTATCTTAATAATCGTAGAACATGGGAGGTCAGCAACCAATTTGACAAATTACTGTATAGTCAAACACATGCCAGGTTATATAACTTTTCTAAAAAATACACTGTTACTTCTGTGCCTATCTGAGCAGGTACATATTTACAAACAAAATATTAGATTAAACTTCTTGTTCTGTATGTCACATTATTTTCAGTTTATTAGGAAGATTATGAATTTTGATTTAAAAATTAGGAATTCATTCTAGTTTTGTCCAAGTCACATTTCTTCAAGTACTGCAACTTCACTGATGCTTAGTTCAGTAGTGTGCATAGACCAAGGAAACTATTAAATGTTCTTGGTGTTTTTCTTTCTGCAGACCTTTCATATTTAAATACAAATGTGGATAAAATTAATGGGACTGGGGGGGTTTACATCCTCAGCTTTATGTGTCTATGTCAACTTCACAGACAATTTAGCAAAAAGAAAAAGTATGGTCTTTTCCTGTACTAATTGCTATTCTTCCATCTCTTCTTTCTGTTTTCACAAGATAGACAAATTATACAAAAAGACATCCGGTTTCCATGCAGCATTTCACTGACTTTGGTTGTCAAGCCTCATCATATGAAACATAACTTAAAGAGATCTTGGGCAGTTCTTGAAGGTTGTTCGACTACATTTTGAATTGCAGTAAGTATAGCTGTTTAAGCTGTTTTAATTTAGGAAACAGTAAAAAATTCATAGAATTCATAGAGGGAGGAGTTTCTAGCATCCTCCAAGAAGTAACCTATTGTCTGTCGGTGTCACTAAGAATAAAAATCTGCATGTGTTTTCTTTGTGATTTCTGACAAGTTTTTTTCACCTCTTATTGATGTTTTGCAGCTAAGTTTTGCAACACAGCACATGTCTAAGTATGCAGTCTGCTAATATGCTTCTGAGAAAAATTGTAAGAAATTCTGTCCTTCCATTTGCTGCCCAACATGGGATGAAAAAGGATTCGTTTCAGCTCAGTAGAACTCTGAGTTTATCACTTTGTCTGAAGCTGGACAAGTCATGTGAACCTTCAGAAAAACTAGATTTAGATGAGTGGAAGAAGGTAATGAAATCGGGGTTGCAAGAAGAGGTCAGTGAGACAGTCTCAGAGCCTAAGGAGCTTTCCAGTTTGGCTGCTGCACGTGAGACTTTGGAGATGTGGAGGCTAGCTGGCAGAGCAGTTCCAGAAAAAATTAGTGAAGAACAGCTAAAAACTTTTATGGAGTGTCCTTCTAAGTCAGCAAAAAAGAAGTATTTAAAATATTTGCATATCAAAGAACTTTACAAGAAAAATGAAAAAAGAAAGATGGATGAGAAAAGAGAACGGAGGCTAGAAGCACAAGATGAAGCCTCAAAAACAGATGAGACCAAAAAGAGTTCATTTGTATGTTTGTGGAGCAGCACTATGGATAAAGCATACAATTGGAGGGCTGCTCAGTCCATGATCTTTGGCCAGCCTCTAGTGTTTGACATGTCTTATGAAAAAGAAATGTCTGTCCGAGAAGTCGCAAATACAGTGAGACAGCTAGTACTGAGTGAAAGCTGCAATCGGAGATCTGTGGATCCATTCCACATCCACTTCTGTAACTTCAAAGATGATAGCCTCTATCAAAGGGAATTTATCAAGCATTATAGAGAGGCGTGGGACAAACTGCTTATCACAGTGACAGACCAGTGCTACACAGAAATCTTCCCAAAGGATAAGCTCATCTATCTGACAGCCGATTCTCCCAAAGTAATGAAAACATTTGATCACGATAAGATCTATATTGTTGGGTCAATGGTTGACAAGAGCATAAAAACAGGAGTCTCTTTAGCACGGGCAAAGCGATTAGGACTGGAGACTGCAGCCCTTCCACTGGAGAAGTACTTGCTTTGGAGTACTGGTGCCAAAAATCTCACACTGGATCAAATGATGCATATTTTATTAACCTTGAAGGATACTGCTGACTGGAAGAAGGCTCTGGAATTTGTTCCTAAAAGGAAATACTGTGGCTTTGTAAACAAACCTGTAAAGGATCTGAAAAAAACGTTAGACCTGATCAACACACTTAAACTTGGAAAGGCACGGGAAGAAGTAGAAAAGAAACTTGCCAGAAACTACCCCAAGAAATATAAAGTAAAACAAAAGTAGAGTGATGGGGAGGAGAATTAATTTTTTACACACAAACTTTGTCCTTTAATGTTCCAGCTTCTTGGTACACCTGGAACTCTGTTCAGCTCTTAGTCTTGGAACATGTTTTGTTGCTTACGTTTGAGATGACCATCATTAAGATTTGGGGTTTTTAAATTACTTTAGTAGTCCAACTGTTTAAATTTATTCACACATTATTGAAATTATGTAAGAGAAATGAGATAATCTATTGTAAAAAAAAATAACCCTACATGAAGACTATCAGTCTGTTCAATTGAACTGTGCTTGGACAAGGGTGATTGTTACTGAATGCAAAGGTCTTCAGAGCTCACTGCTTTGGAGGCTGTCTACAGTTTCATTCTAAAAGATCACTAGGATTAAGTAGAAGAGACCTCTCCCATTACTTCCTGAATCCTCTTGTGTGCAGATGAATTTACCTTTGATAGCTGAACTAAAATGGTTAAAACCTTGCATGAGTTTGGGGAACTCCACAGTTTATTTCTGGATGTTCTATCTGGCACAAATCAAGTCCCTGTTTGGAAGGAATAAGGCAAATTGCTTGACTGTGTTAAAAAAAAAATAATCTTACTTACTTTTGTGTAAGACTTTTATCCCATAGTGCCTGTGTTTTCAGGCCACGTAATGTAGATTTCCCAAAGTGCTGGAACTTCTGAGATAGTAAACAGTCCTATTAGTAAATACTTAGAGGAGCAGAGAACCTTTTAATATTTCTCACAGCTCAAAATACATTGGTGTCTCTCTGGAAGTCTGTGTTCAGGCTGCAGAGCTGCCATGGACAGCTAAATACAGGTCTGCTGTCTGTAGGTCGAGGGCTTTCTTCGTGGGTGATGCTTAAAGTCAGTGATGGCAGATGATGAGTCGGTGGTGACCCACTCCCTGGTGACCTCTTCCTACATGCTTTTGCAAGCTGGGGCTTGGAAGGCAGAAGATTCACTACCCCAATACTGCCCTTCATTGCCTGTTGTGAGGTGCAGGGGCCTCCAGGCATGAATCACCTCTGGTGCAGGGAAAAGACCTGGTTCCTTTCAACTGCATGTGGTTGGGAAGTACACAAAGCTTCACCCTAGGGTGGTCCAGGTGATGCTTGAGAGCTGCCTTCCGCTCCCTGAGAAGCCCTGAAGTGCAAGGACTGGCTGTGTGAGTGTGTGTGCCTCAGTCAGGCAGACTATTTCCACAAGGGAGAAAGAGACAACAATGGAGCTACATGCTGCTGAGTGTCATAGAACTGTGGAATGGTTTGGGCTGGAAGGGGCCTCATCTAGTTCCCTATCATGGGCTGGGTACCATGTCCCTTCTGTCATTTGCTCTTCCTCCAAACAAACAGCCTCTTCTGATCTGCAAGCTGGCTTGCACACTGGGGTGGGGGAAGGTGGTGTCACTGCTCACTCGAACTCGTTTTACAGAATCACAGACTGGGTAGGTTGGAAAGGGCCACAATGGACCATCTGATGCAACCTCCCCAATCAGGCAGGGTCATCCCTGAGCACATGGCACAGGATTGCATCTGGATGGTTCTTGAGTATCTCCAGTGAGGGAGACATCACAACCTCTCTGGACAACCTGTTCCAGTGCTCGGTGACTTGCACAGTAAAGAACTTCTTCCTCATGTTCAGGTGGAACTTCTGTGCATCAGTTTCTGCTCATTGCCTCTTGCCCCATTGCTTGCCACCACTGAGCAGAGCCTGGATCCTTCTTGGCACACCACCTCCACACACTTTAGATATTTACACACACCGAGGAGGCAATGAGGCAATCATATTTGTGAATCATGGAAGGCACTCGTTAAACCATGCACAGTGAGGAAGGCGCAGCAGCGGACGTGGTTCCTTAGCACCTCCGTGACGCAGAATCTCAGGGTGCGATGCCGGGAGCGCCGGGCTGTGACTCTGATTCCCCCGCTTTCCCCGGGGGAGGGGATGGAAGCCATTCCCNGCGTGCGCGGCGTGTGAGGCGGCGGAGGAGGCGGGGGAAAATGGCGGACGGCAGAGCTGAGGGGGAGAAGGCGAAGCGGCCGCAGCCCGCAGGAGGTGAACATGTAGCGCCTCTCGCCGCGGAGCTGTGGGGTGGGAACGGGGTCCGGGCTGGTCCAGCGGGGGTGGGGGGGGATCCAGGTGTGCCTCACCCGGCCGTGAGTTGCCCGGGCCGGGCCGTGCGGTGCCCGGCCCTGCGGGGAGAGTGGGTGGCCTGGGCCTGAGGGGACTGCGCTGGAGGAGAGGCCGAGTCGGACCTGCTGCGCTCAGCTTTACAGGCGCTTTTGTAAAAATACACCAGCTTCTCCTTCTCCATGGAAATGCGCTATTTCTCTCTCGTAAAAATACACGGAGTGCTTACGCCGTGTTCTGAGAGAAATGCGACTGATGCTGTCTGCAAGGATGGAGACAGAGCCTTAAGATTAACTTTCAACAGTTATGGTACCTTTTTTATAAATGGGTACAGTGAATATTCTTTAATTGCTGTTTTAAGCATTTGGGGGGTTTTTTTGCTTGGCAACAGTCAATAAGTTTGCTGTTTGTCATATAGTATTTGTATTATGACTGGACATTCCTGTCACTTCTGCACTATTTGGTTCGAAAATTTTAATTGTATGTTTCTTTTCTTCTTTCGTCTCTTGACTTAAAGTTGAGAGGACAGTGGCTTTGCAACGATAAAGCTTTTCTTTCTTGGTGTGTTTCTTTTCTTGTTTTAGTTGGGTTTTGGTGGGGTTTTTTTTGGTTTCAGTATATCTGTAGGGAGAGGGCATTTCTTAGATCTGTTGAAAAATTAAACCAGGCTTGTAAACCAATCAGGATAGCCTCCAGCAGTGAATGGCATTTCTCATAATCGCTGACATTTGAACAGTATTGATTTCAGGTAGCTCCTCGACTCTTGGTTCTCTGTTGGGCTTTGGTGGCTTTTTGGTGGTGGTATTGAGTGTTTCTTTGTATTAGTAATAAAGTAACTGGACAGCATCAGTACATCAGTAATTCATACTGTCTTGTGTACTGTTCTCTGTGCTGAAACATGATCTGAATGAGTGCTTTTGCCCTAAGGAGGAATAGTTGTTCCCTAAGGATTTTTGAAAGCAATATCCAGTCTTTAGCTTTTGCCCAGATAGTGGGGCTTATCTTAAAATTAACTTAGTTGTGACTGGTTTGTTGCCACGGGCCCCGGTGGTCGCACTCCCAGGGACAACAGATCCTGAAATGCTGTGCAGCTGGCACTGTCACTCTTGTCACTTCAGCCACCTGGACAGTGGAAGTTGCCCACTCTTGTGGTTTGTTGATACATATGAGTAAAACTTAGCTGTTTTGTAGGAC
Source organism: Rhabdornis inornatus (assembly GCA_013397075.1). Classification (NCBI taxonomy): domain Eukaryota; kingdom Metazoa; phylum Chordata; class Aves; order Passeriformes; family Rhabdornithidae; genus Rhabdornis; species Rhabdornis inornatus. The sequence continues at coordinate 2,279,158 of VWZS01005849.1, read as the reverse complement.
AGTTTTCTATGTCTGCAATCCATGGAAAGGGCACTAGCCAGTCTAGTTTGGAAATAGTACTGGTGCTTTCTGTAGGTGAAGTATGACCTCCAGGAAATAACAAAGCAGCCTTGATATCTTGGAATATATATATGGACTGGCGTGGGAGATGGTAGAAACCTGTTTAATGGTTAATATATCTGCATTTCTGTTTCCTGCAGAAATCAAACAGCACGAGGGCTCCCTCCCCACCTTCCCCAATTGTCCTGTACCCCTTACAACTCTCTCATCAAGCTTTTCTTTCAGCAGTCTGGAGTTCATCCTTTGCCAAGCCCCTTAGAAATAATGCTCAGAATGCAGCGCTGATAGGAACTAATTCTGGGAGAGATGCTCTTTAGGATTTGGTGAGAAGAAAACAGATGTGGGTAGATTGTATTAGGCTTCACCTCGGTGCTTAGCAGTATTTGAGAATTTGCACTTAAAAAGAAGTAAGCTGTGAGAAGTAGTGTAATAACCTTCAAGCTAGCACTAGTCTGGGAACCTGGATTGGTTCCCTGTGCCCTGAATTTTGGGCTGCTATGAATTTTGTATGTTATGAAAAAGAAGACTTAGCCCTGTGCTTCCAGCATTTTTAAGGCTAGTGAATCTTCTACCTACCCTTGAATCACAGTCTCTAGTGTACTGAGGCTGGACTTGTAACATTCCATTTGATTTGATTTCATGGACTAGCTGTAAGGATTCTCTCATAGTCTCTGCAGAGTGCTGTGTGGTAAACTGCTAAGACAGCTACCAGTAGCCAAGGTCACTTGTTTAAATTTTGTTTGTTTCTCTTTCCTCCTTTGTTTTTCATTTTTATATCTATATTTTCTGGATCAAATTTCTAGTAAAAAATTAATTTTTTAATACAGTGAAACTGACTAAAGTTACAATTTTTTTTTGTGATCTGCCATATTTCTGAAGGTGAATGATAAATCCGTTCTGGTTTCAATCACTTATTATCTTGATACCTGGAAGAGTGGGTAGAAGTGGTATATTCTGCTGTTTATGATTTGGGAAATAGCAGACAAATATAGATACAGATTGAGTCCCTAGTTTTTCTCTTTCCTGATGTTGTTTGCTTCTTTTTTTTTTTTTTCTCAGAGCTACAATCTTGTTGACCCCCAGTTCAGACTTTCTTCTCTCCCATTGCTTCATCTTATGTAGTAGCTTTTTGCATTAGCAGTGCAAAGAGCTTTATGCCCTGATGGTTGGAATTTGCTGTGCATGGAAGGTGCTGTTCTCCATTTGATGTGATGAGGAACTTGTGCTAGCTCCAGTTGTTTTAAACTGCTACTGTGAGCACTTCCCTGTCCATTCCTTAATGTGTGTTGGTTTTTCCCCCCTTCTGCTACTGCAGTGGTTTGCTTATTGCAGCAGCAGGGAAGTGTCTTTTTGCTGAAGCATTTACTCTGTTCAGTATGAGTTTTCCAAGGACACCTTTGTCTCTTGGTGTAGCTGAAGAAGCTGATTTTATAGGAATGGAAGTGTTACTTGAATGTTTTTTCTCTGTGGATCACTGTTCAGCTGCTATGTTTTCCATGACTATACAAAACCAGAAAAGATGAAATCTATATATATGTTTTTTAGTGCTGATTCCTTCCTCAAGCAGAGCTTGGCAGATTTATTACAGATGAGATGCGGACAAGCAGTGACTTGAAACATGACTGAGACAGCCGGCCTCACTGTAGTCACTCCCATGATTTTAGAGGTGTGCCAGACAAGCCTAGAAACTGCTGTGGACATGGTTTTGTAGAAATTTAGTAGAATTAATTTTAACTTAGATTATCTACTCTAGATTTGGAATTGGGATTCCAATTGTGAAAGCTTATCTGTGGCAACTTAAAAACTTTAAGAGATTTAGTCATCTACATTTAATTTACTACATGAACTTTGACTTCCATACTAAATAAAGAGATGGTGCTTCAAGATTGTTTTCCTGGCTCATACAAGAAGTTCTTTACAAGTAGTGGAGTGCTTGCAGTTTCTTCTCCTCTTTGTGTTTTGCTGTCCACTAAATATACATTGGTGGAAACTGCTGTCACTAAAACCATCTTACCTATTGCACCCAAAGTATAATGCTTTTTGAGGTTGCTGCTCCCTTCAATCTGCTCAGTAAAAGTAGCTCATCTTGGTAAGTTGTTTCGACTTCACCAGGACCTGAAGAAGAGGCAGAAAAACCTGTGAAAACTAAGACTGTTTCTTCCAGTAATGGAGGAGAAAGTTCGAGTCGCAGCGCAGAGAAACGGGCAGCTAATGAAGAAGCTGAAGACTTCACCACAAAGCCTGCTCCTGCCAAAATGTCCAAGTTTGGATTTTCCATAGGCAGTCAGACAACAAAGAAGGCATCTGCAATATCCATCAAACTGGGAGCAAATGTAAGTTTACTGAGGGCTTTTAATTTTAGGGAAACTGAGGGAAAAGGGACGTACTTTGTGGAGGCTTCCTTGCAGAAGGAAACCTTGAATTCCCGTGAGGGTAACTTGGATAAAGTTTTAAGAGGCATTGCAGGGCCAGCTAGCTGTGCATGTGTAAGTACTTCAAGGTGATTAATAACAGGTCAGTAGTCTCAGGAATCATATGAATTGATTGAAATGAACTGTAGATCTTTGAACATACAGAATAATTTTGTGATGAGATTTTATAAGTCTGCAATAATTTCCTGAGGGAGATGAGCAGACTTGTTAAGCTGTTCAGGCTACTTTGAAATGAGTGCTGGGAGCTTCATTGCATAGATGCTTAAAGCTAGAAGAAAGTATCTAGGTGGCTTAATAGGTTGTCTCCCACTCCAAAGTTCTTATTTTAGCATGGGGAATTGTAGCATATTCCATGACTTTGCCTGTTCTTTGCAAGGTCAGTATGATTTATTTGTGTTAAGTGCAAGAGATGAGGCTTTGATACATAGGTTTCTAAGAATTCTGTTCCCCTTGATTGTCCAGCACAAGGTATCCTTGTGCTTGGTCAGATGGGAATCTGATGACTCTGTACTTCCAGAGTAGTCCTCCTCTGGCTTGGCCAAGGACAAGCCAGGGGCTTGCCTGTCTGTTTAATACAGTTCATTTACATTTCCCACCTATAAATGTGGTGGGTACTTTATGAGTAGTTGTCTGCACCAAATTCGAACTCTAATTGTGAAAGCCTTGCACCCACATTGCCAGCATTTTACAGACCTGCAAAGGATTGAAAGGGTGCGCTGATATTTTGAGATGGGAAATGCGTGCTGGCAGCATTCTAGGGTATAAATGCAGTCAGGTCAGCTCAGGCTTTGGAAAAATAGACAAGGCTTCCTTCTCTGAGTTTCTAGCATGCTTCAGTTTCTCATGTCCAAAGCGGCAATAAATTTGGCTCAGGATTTCTGGTTCACTGAATTTAGTGGGTGACTGACAGTGCACCAGATGGCACAGTGCTGAAATTTACCCCATTTCTTTTGAGTCATTTTTACTCCCCTAGTACATTCCCTGTTCCTTGGGCGCAGATGCTTTAAAAATGGTGTGGTATTTATATGTTTTGCAGTATCAGTAAAGAACAGCTGTAGGCAGTTGTGTAAGGGCTCTGCTGCAGTACCAACTTCTAGGAGTGTGTATTAAAGAATTGCCAGTAAAGGAAAAGTGGAGAAAGCACTGTAGAGGATTGATTTAGTACTGTAGTAGCAATCTGTTACTAGTAACTTGGTTTTTCCTTAGTGGTGTCGAAGTAACTTCTGGTACCAGTGTTCTATCACATTGTAACAGTTGTGAGTTTGACAGCTTCCTACACTTTAAATAGAGGGAAGAAATTGTAAATAAAAGAAATTCTCTTTAAAGGAACTTTATGTTTATTGGACTGTGTGATAGATACTGATAGTAGTTTAAAAGCATTGAATTGTTTTACGCAAGAAGGCTGTCATGTTGTTAAAGTAGAAGAAAATAAACATTCATTTTTTTCTGACATTGATGGATAAGAATATCCCAAAAGAATAATGGAAATAGTGACACAGTAAAATTTTGAATACCACAAGTTATTCAGGTTCTGTTTTAATTGTTCGTGTCATGCACCAGTGGCTGAGTACCCCTGCAGTGTGCTAGAAAGTTAAGACCTGCATGTGGGGAGTTGTAATATGAGAGGGCTCAGCTTGCTTCTCAGAGTGATCACACATAAATGAGCAATCATTTTCCTTTGTCATTAGAGAATCCTTTATGTGCTTGATTCAGCCAAAAAATTTTCCCCCTGGTTGCCCATTTCAGTGAAGATGTTTAACTTAATTTTACCAGAAGACTTTAAAAGTCAAGGGTAGCTTTTTTGAGTTAGTAAGCTTATGTTACTTGTGCATTTTGTCTTTTCCAGAAGCCTAAAGAGCCTGTTCCAACCCTGGCTCCAAAAACCCTTTCTGTAGCTGCAGCTTTCAACGAAGATGAAGATGTGAGTAATAAGCCAGTGATCAACACAAAATACCATTGCTGTGGTAGGCAGAGAGAGTGGGTTATTTATGGTTCTTAACATAAATATCAGTAATTTTCAACATAGAAGCATCTCTTTAGACTCTAAACAATAGCTCTGTATTGGTTCAAGAAATCATTAAAATGTTGATAACTTCTCCCTGAAAATAAGATGCACAACATCATTTGAATTAATACCTGCTTTCTCTAGGCTTGATTAGAAGCAAAGGAAAGTTGTGCTTCTGGTTTGCTAAATATTTTGTTTTCATATTATTGCTCCTTCTTTCATTGAGTTGAACAAAGGAATTTGTATTTTGTTCTATAACCGTGTGTGTCCAAACTCCATTGTGTCCAAAGTCACTTTGCTGTCCTGTAGGGCTGTAGCCCAGCCTTTATCTTGTCAGGCATGTGAAGCGTTCAAACGCAGGCTCTGACCTCCTTTGTCCCTGCAGAGCGAACCAGAGGAAATGCCTCCCGAAGCCAAGATGCGCATGAAGAACATCGGAAGGTAGGGCAGCTTTGAACTGTGCTTTGGAGAAGGGTGTGTGTCAAATACCTCCCCAGCTCTGGGCACATCTTGAGGATGGTTTGAGAATACAAGGAGGTAGAATAGGTTAAAGAAGCGTTTCTCCAGAAACAAGATTTTCAAATGTGTCATCAGGTTAAAAGTAGTACATTTGCATTTGAACTTTGAATCTTATTTACCTTTTTTTGAGGACGAAATTGAGTCTTGGTTAAATAGAAGCTCTTTTTTTCTTGTAAATGTGATAGGTAGGAATTCCTGCTTGTCTCTACTTTGTATTTTTCTGTTTGTCTTTTTTATAACTTGCCTTGAAGTAGGTAGTCTGGTCATGTTTTTAAACTCATGTGCAAGGAGAAGATAAGAATCATCTCTCAGAAAGACAAATAATTGCTTGTTTACTTTGCAATAAATCGTGTAATTCTTCTGCTTGCTGCAGATTTGAGATGGTAGGGGAGCAGTCCTAAAATAAGTAGGAACCTTTTCAGAGGAGGGATGAATTTTGAGAATTTGTATTTCAGAGGTGTTTACCATGATAGACTGCTTTTAAAGTCAATCACTCTGGAAGTTCTCTAGTTTGGTGGTTTTTTTTTTTTCTCCAGTAGCAAATTTGGATCCTCAGTTTCTTAATCTTTGTAGCTGGCAGCAATTAATTCCACTGCCACCTCCTCTCCTGCCCCATCTCATTACTCTGTTTTGACATACTGTGTACAGACCAGTTCTGTGGCCAGCTTACAGTTGCTAATAGTGAGGGCTTCTGATGTAACAGAAGGAAATGTGCGGTAGTTTCTGGGGCAGACTGGGCTTGAAATGAGCATTTTCAATGTCACATGGCACAGTCTACTATAGTTGAGCTGGCTTGCTCAACTGCTCTTGTTTTACTTTTCACAGGGATACACCAACCTCAGCAGGACCAAATTCGTTCAATAAAGGAAAGCATGGATTTTCTGACAACCAGAAGCTATGGGAGCGAAATATAAAATCTCATCTTGGAAATGTCCATGACCAAGAAAATAACTAAATGATATGGATTACAAGTTGGGTGTTTTGGGGGGAGGGGAGGGTGTAACATTAAAGGAACAGTTTCCTTTTTTAAGAATGGTATGAGACTATCTTTGGAGCCACTTTTTTAAGACTTTGAGTGGTACACTAATAAATGAGTTTGAAATTAGAGGTAATTTATGTTTTGTATACAGATTTCAAGGCATTTGCTAATTTTGTAGTTCATGTGATTAGTTTCAAAAGGTTACAGATAATAAAGAAATTGGAGTGGTACCTTTTTAAGATATTTTTTTTTGTCAGTGATTAAATAAGGTGGATGAAAAAGGTTACTGTCTCTTTAATCAGTTTCAAATTGAATGCTCTTGCATTCTCACTTCTGGCTCCCTCTTCGTAACAGGAGAAACAGTTGACTCCTAGGAATTCTGCTAAAGAGAGTGAGCATTGTCTTGTGCTAGAAGTGTTACTGGACTATTAATTTGAGTATAATCTTACACAGGAAATAATAAGAACCTGGATCTTTTTTTCTCCCTGCAGTCACCTTTTGTTAAGTCTCTGCAAACTAGGAATTATGTTGCTCTGAGTGGCTCTGGTAACTTAGCTGATTTTGTTTAAAACTTCATGTAGGATGTGTAACCTTCAGTGGCCTGTTCTGTCCTAAGGAAATGGGCCTTGTCTGTATATTAGATACAGTCTGTAAAGAATATTCACTACAAAGGTAAATCAGTATTTTCAGTGTGCTCCTTTTAAATCATTAGCCTTGAGTAGTGCTTGTTAGCATTTCCTAGTGGTACACAAAAGCCACCACCAAAAATACAAGCTAATGTACTTTAAGCTTCACCTTTGGTTGAAATATTTTTCTTTACTATGCCTAGAAGGAATAAAAGCCACACCAAAAATCGGTAACTCACTGCTTAAGTATGAAAAATCTAAGATGCACTTTCCCTGTCTTGCCATTTAAGACAAAATGCCTTGATGCCTATGACCTCAGTGGACACTATCAGGTCAAAGAATGCTGTATCTGCAGTCCTGATGTTTCTAATAAGTGTTGACTTCAGAAATAAAACTTGACCTTTTCCTGCCTGTCTTCCTTTTGCAGTGATTTTCAGCAGTGACATGAATCTGGTCAGTTTATTTCTTAGCTTCCATAATGCAGGAAAAGTGCTGAAGGATTTCAGTGCTAGTAATAACCATCTAAATTTCAGTCTAATTTAGATTGTGTATTTGTAAATCATTTCACTTACAGAAATGGTTACATAGAACATTATCAACAGCAACACCATCACCTCCCCTACCCCAAACAAACATAAGGTTCTTTTTAAACTCAGATACCTGATAGTGTCAACCACTAAATTAATTTCAGCTGGGAAATGGTTGTAGCATTCAATACATTAATTGCTTTCATCCTGCCTCTCAAACTGTCTTCTTGCTAAAGTTGAACTTGCAAGTGCAGAAAGGAAAGTGCATCTTGAAATGTATTTTTTTATTATTATTATTTTAGGAAAGCTCTGACCACTTAGACTTTTGAGTTTGTAAGTTCTAAAAATATTTTTTTGTATTTTTGTATTGTATGTGTAATCTTTTTTCTTTTGAAGTCTGATGCAGTTGAATACCTGTAACTGTTTTCTTTTAAAAGCCTTGTTATAAACTTAACATAAAAATGTATACATTATTTTTCTTCCATAGCGGAAATACTTGGTTTATTTAAGGAAAAATACACTTTCAAAACTGAATTTCAGGACCTCCAAAACCAATTTGGGCATTACTTGAACTAGGCAAGACAAACTTTTCACTTATTTTCATCACATGTGGTTATGTTTGTCTAAATAAATCCTTTTAAGATAGTGGTAATCCATAGTGAAGAGCTATTTTCTCGTGCTCCTCAGTAGCTGGTTCATACTATATAAATCACTTGTGTAGGAACAAAGCAAAACAGAACTTGAAATAAGAGAATGACTTTGAGATCTATTCCTTCATTTGGTTAACCTACCTCCACTTTCTTCCACATCTTTGTCTCAAGTAGATGTTCATACCCAGAATTTCTTTGTACTTCAAAGTCATTTGGGAAATTGCTAGGCAGAAGAGCAGACATGCTATGAAATACCTTCCATGCAACTGAGAGAGCAAAAGTTATATTTATCTTCTTACTTCCATGGTCAATAAATAATGCTAGACCTTGTGAGAGACTGGAGAAACTTGTAAATGTCAGCTGAAGGTGAGTAGTGATCCTGCCTCACCCAATGCAAGTGTTCCTTCTCTGTGCATCATGGGAGCAAATCCATCAGGATGGCCGCAGTCTCCTCAGGACTGGATGCCAAACAGGCTGGATTTTGTCACTCCCAGGTGTCTGCTGGTGTTTTAACAGCTGACGCTTGCGGGAACAAACTGACTGATACGAACAATATTATCAAGGCAAATGTTAGCTGGGATTAACTTGAAGCTGTAGGCTCTTGTTAGAGTAGTCATTTTTTTTGCATGCAGAGAGCCTTATTTTTTTTTGTTCTTGGTATAATTTTATTTTTGGTTGGTTGGTTTCACTTTTTTCTAAGGATGTTCAAGAATCCTGAAACTCGTGATAAATGGTCTGATTTAGCTATGTTGAAGTGCTTCCATGAGGTATGCTGAGACCTTGAACTGCTTAGTACAGCACACTGTGTGTGCCTGTCAGTAGTTGAAATGCCAGCTTGTGTGGTTTTATCCCATGGGGCTCATGCTTGCTTAGCAGGAATTGGCACCTGAGCAGCCTGCAGAACACTGATGACATAAGGTGAAGATGTGAGTAGCTACCCAATAACCTTCTCTGTGCTACCCTGCAGCTCGTCTGTTCTGAGCCTGCTGACTTGTAAATGGATCCAAACTCATCTAACAATATTAAAATAATAAAAAGGCCCAACACCCTCCCCCGAAAAAATAAAGAGCAAGAAAAGTCCCTGCCCAAAAATCCAAAACAAAACAGCCCCACCAAACAGTGTGGTGAACTGCTGGTGGCTGTGTTTCAGGCAGTACTGGGTGTAACCCCTTACCAATTTTATTACTTTAAAGCGTGGGAGGTGCATTGTCCAGGTTCTCAGAATGAATATTTTATCAGCAGGAAGGAAGGGGTGCCAGTTCACATCTTGTGCCATATCGGAGATGACCCAGTTCCCGGTATTCATTCAACTATGGCAAAACCAACTACAGTCCTCCTGGGAGCACCATGGCAGCAGCCACAGCTGCCATCAGGCCTGGTGAGCTTCATCTCCATGGCTGCCAGGTTTATAGAGCTCCCCTTTATCAGAACTCATAGGACTCTGCTGAGTTCCCTGTGTTGGCAGTGGCTTTACTAAAGTTGGCTTTCCTAAGAGACTTACGAGGAAAAGTCAGCTTTCGAGAAAATGGCAACTTCTCTTTCTGAAGAGGCAAATTGATTTTAAACTATTGGAATTCACTGGTGTCACTGGAACTCTTTATAGGCTGTAAGATAAGATAAATCAGTTTGGAGAAGCCACAGGATTTCAAGAAGGCTTTTGTCTGTGTATTTGGTAGCCCTAAAGGGTGTTCTGCAAAGAAGTTTGGGTTTTTTTAGTTCCTTATATAACTACAAGTTGAGGAATGCTGCGTAGTTCTGCCCTTAAGCTACAACTGGAAGGTTATGTTCTAAACTCACCAGAAGTTGTTGTCCAGTGTCTCTGGCACGACTCACTAGAACACCATGAATATTGGATAATTAACAGTCTGCTTTTTTCCTTTATCCTATTAACACATCCCTTATTTCTTCTGATTTCATTAACAAAAAGATCTAGTGTTGTCTATTGGCATCTTATATAGTGCTTATTTAGGAAAGCTGCTCATGTCTAATAATGTGGAGCCATTGCCTGGGGGTAGCTGTGTAGTTATCCATGGAATTAAAAGCACAGAACATCCAGTGTTACACTTTAACTCTGGACACAGCATGCCTAGTTTGTATTTGCAAATTTGCATTTAGCAGTCTGCAGTGGTGGGAGCCCAAGATTTATTGCCCAAACCTCTGCAGCTTTTTGAGGTCTGGACACTCCAATGCCAGCTGCCCCTCAGGCTGGGTAAGGAGGAGGCAGGAGTGGCTGGTAATTGGAGCATGGACTTCCTGATGCAGTAGCATGGAATGAACTCTGGAAAACCTCTGCTTCCTGTGGCTCAGTTCCTAAATTTGTTTCTTGGGACTGGATTTACTGATAAGATGGATACACAAAAAGTGTTTGTGCTTCTGTAGCAAGAGCTCCACTGAAACTTGAAGTCATGAGCCCGTATTGATATTTTCCTGGCAGTACAAGTTATTAATCTAAAGTTAATGCAAGTTTTAATAAAACCTTTTTCTCTCTCCTTTTCTCCCTCACCTTCCCCTAATACTACTAAACACGGTAGTTGCATGTAAGGTGTTGGCTGATGCTCAGTAGCTCGTTACAGAATCACAGCAGTGCCTTGGTGACGGAAGTGTGGCTGTGGGAGCCCTCCCCACTCACAGCAGTGCCATCTCTACAGCTGCAGGCACTCAAAAGGTAACTAAAACAAGGGCCTAAAGGGGTTCTGTTACTCAGGTGCTCATGTGACAATCCTCTTCACACGTAAAATTTAAAGCCGTGACAGAAGAGCTTGCACTACTCCACATCTGAAAGCACCACTTAACTCAGGGGGAAGGCAAGGACTTGACTCCTGAGAGACAAAGCCTGCAGCACAAAACTTTTCCGAGGGGAACAAGAAAAACTTCCTTTTTGCTAAGTCCTTTAAAATCACACGAGACTTTTAAGGATGCTCCCCAACAGCCCTGCACGTGAGGGTGACAAAAGAGTTACCAGGGCCTCTTGCCTGCAGCAGCTGGAATTCTTCTGCGGGAGAACAGGCCTTGGTTAAGAGCTGCTCCAGAGATGCTGGGAGATTCCACCACGTTGTTGGCCACAGCTGTAAGACTGGCTCCTGAATGCCATCATTATACACTGTGCTGTAGAAATTAATGGTGCTTCTTTTAAAAGTGAGGAATGACGTGGTTGTAACTCCAGTAGAAACAAAGTGGGGCAAAAACTATCCACGCATCACTTGGCTGTTGGGCATTTGTTGTTGCATCCCTGTGGAGCAGTAGTTGTTCAACAGAAGCCTACCTTACTCCTTCAGCAATCAGCCTTTTGAAAACACCACTTTTTTTCTTTAATTACAGACTTAGCTTGTTTACTTACAGGGGCTCATAGAGGAGTTAAAAAGCTCCTAGCATTCCCTTAGGATGAAGCACAGAAGAAAATCAGGCTTTCTGCAACATCGGTGCTGCCTTGAAGTTCCCATAACAGCAAAGGGAAAGGCATGGGAGACTGTTCCCAGACCTGGAGGCAACTGTACAGCTCATCCTTCAACCAGGAGACTGATACTGGAGGACAACTTCCACACCACAACCCCTGCTCAAATACCCATCCCAGGGCAGAGGCCAAGATGGAAATGCTGGTTGCTGCTGCTTTGGGCTGCAGTGTTGTGGACACCCCAGTCAAGAGAAATAACATCAGAAACAAACCAAAATGGTTACAGCTGGGTATACCAGGCAGCCGAGCAGATACCTCACCCAATCTGTGGACTTGCAGCCAAAGCAATTTCAGTATCAATATACAGTGTTTCATTAGCATTGTGCTCTTGTACATCCATGTTCTGACACAATTCAGGAGGGCAGTGTGTTTCCTTTCCTCAGACAACATAATTCTTTGAGCCTTAAGCAAAAATTAAAAAACTAGGTGATACTAAATTCTAGTAACTAGGTGTTACTAGAACTATCCAGGACAGAATCTGCCTGTATATAGAAAGTGAAATACTGAAGAGGAATCTGCAACACCTTCTTTCCCTGGAGAAAAAGAAAGTTTCTTGAAAGAGCAATTGATGGCAGAGTTCAGTTTATTTGATGACAGAAATAACCAGAACTTTATACATCTAACACTAAATAAAAACAGCAGAATGTACAAATCTGATTCATTATGTACAGGAATTCACTAGGAATACTTAATGAATGGACACTTCTCATTAACTTTATTTTTAAAAAAATCCAATACCAACTGCATATTTGCAGTCTGACTTTTGCAGAAGGGTAGTGAATGTCTTAAGTGCTGAAGTCCACAGAAAAACATAAGGCAACTCCACACATACGGGAACAGCAAAGCCAAGAGTGACACTCCCTACTTACCTCAGGCTGTTCTGAAAAGGTAAGGCACAGCATGTTAGGAAAGGGGTGCCACAACATTCAGCTTTGACATTCCTGGCTGAATCTTGTTTAGAAAACAACCTTTTGTGATTAGTTTGGTTGGTGGTTGTTTTTAAACAGCAGATCATTGAGTCAGTAAAAGCATTTTTACAGTGGATAAGAAGACTCTGAAATTCAGATTCACTTTTGCTTCTTCCATAGGTTGGGCAAATAAATAAATGCACCAAAGATTAAACTAAGGTGCTGGTAATATTCCTTTTTGTAAGATAACACACTAAATATACAAATAATGTTCTAGCACTATTTACAGCTATTTTTCCTTGAACACTTCTTCACTTTAGTAATACATAATTATTTTCAGGATAAAAAAATTGAAGTAAGTTTTCAAGTTTACCTAGTGCTCTTTTTAATCTTTTCCCATCATAATGGCAGTATTTTAATTTTAAGCAGGATGGTTATCTCCAGATTCTTTACCATACAAAAATTCAAGTTACAGCTAGTAGTATTTTTTTTTTATATTCATTTTAGTTTTACTCCATTTGGTAATTAGAAAATAATACAATTGTAAAGGGGTACAGGATATATAAATAACTACATTATTTCTCTGAAATAAAACCCTGACTTTTGAAATAGGCATCTACAAATTAATTTGGATCCAAGACAGGAACTCAAAGATTAAAAATTTTCAACAACTGCTTATCTACAGAATTGCAAAGTATGAAAAGAACAGTCCACTCTGTAGCTTAGTAGATAGATATCCACATAGTTAAATAAGATGAAAAGTAGAAATTTTCACTAATTCAAATGAAGTGGTTACTTTGCCACAGGGTTTGCTGAAATTTTTTTCAGTGGATCTGTTTTATAGGTATCAGAGTTATATGCATGTCACTTTATTTATGAAGTTTACCCTTCAGTATTACAAGTTTCTGGCTGCTCAGGTATCTTGCTGCTGTCCAGGTTAGGAAACGTGTGATAAACATTATAGACTGAGAAGAATTTAAATACTACAGCTCTGATTGTTCACATGCAAAGCACTTTGAGTTTCCTTGACAGACATGCTGCTTGCTTTAAAGAACTACGCAGCAACAAAGGAACCCACACCCCGTACAGATTAAGGTGTGCCCTGTTTGTGCTATTAAACCAGGGACATGGAAACCTGGGCCATGTCCCTGGTTTAATAGGGACATGGCCCAGGTTTCCATGCAAGCACAGCTGTCATTCACACTTACTTGCAGGAACACCCAGTAAGGATTTTTCCAACTCTGTGGTGTAACACCAGGTATCAACTGGCCCTAGAAATATTTTTCTTAAAGCAGCAGTAATAAAGTCTTCTAGAGATTCTGGTAATTTTGAGATAAATTTAATTCTTAGTCCATCCTAAGATTTTCATATTTCTCTACCTTGACACTGTCATATGTCCTACTTGGGAATTAGCAGAGCTCCTCCTTTCAATACAATACAAGATCAGTCTGTAACTAGCTGGACTTCCTCAGTTCCCAATTAAGTGTGCCATTAGACCTTTCTCCTTGACAGTTTTGACATCAAATGAAAAGCAAAATTAGAAGCATCCACCATATGGCTGCCTGCTTTGGGTTCATACATCAGTGCTGTCAATAGCTTCCAAACAAACATGGAGCTAAACATGGCCGTGCACAGAGGCTGCGGTGTAAACTCCTCCCTTACAGAAGAAAAGGAGTTTACTTCTCTAAGTAGTCTCCCTGTGGTGGGCTGTCCTCTAGTCAACTTAAATTCACAATCATCTTGGAGAACCTTGAATCAGACTCAGCAGATCCATGCCCATTATCTATAAAATATTTTACAGCATTTTGCTGAACCTTGGACAAGCCACCCACATGCCTGGAATTTAAGTAAGTTCTTCAGAACTGGGATTCACTAACTACCAATGGTGCATTTGCCCAGAGAAAAAAGCTTCAGTTTTTCTGTATGCCACATGAAGCACAAGCCTACGCAAAGCATTCTACCACCTCCCTTGTCTCAGGAGTAAACAGACAGAATCCAATACAGGTAATTTGCTCACAAACTTGATGAAATGCACATCAAAATAAACAAAAAAAGCTACCAATAGCTGTGCATTTCTAGTTTTTAGTGCAGCCTTTTCCTATGTTTTTTCTTTTTATTTTTCAAAGTTACAGTATGATACTGCATGACACAAAAAACATTATTTTAACCTTTTTTTCTTTTTTTTTTAAGTTATAGCCAGTATAGAAATCTTACCTTTCAAAGCCTTGACCCGCTGGAGTATTGGTACTTTTTCCCTCTAATGTGTAGTGCAGTATTCTGTCATCACAACTTTCAGTAGTGAGGATTAACCATTTGAAAACAGGCATCACTAAAAGCCTGAGATAACCCATTAAATACTTGGCTCTCACAGATACAGAACCTTACTCTTCTTGCTCTCTCATATACTAAATTGGCTCTGTTTTTGTTACGTGGGCCACTTCTACCTCTACAGTTTCAATGGCCTGGGTCACTTCAGCCATTTTCTGTCCTTGCTGTTGTGCCAGCACATAATTTACCACCTGCATGATGCTTTGGTCAGAAAGGGTAGAGACTGACGTACATTCCTCAGTAGCTGCAACTGCTTCGATGGCTTCGAGTGTCTCTCCTGTCACTACCACAGTCTCGCCCTCAGCAGCACCAAAGCTAATCTCGGTTTCTTGCTCCTGCACATCTGACGCTAAGATGCTGATGGCGTGCTCCACCTGCGTCCCCTGGTTGTGGAACTGAAGAGTATCCTTTTCCAGCATGATTTTGCAGGGTATGTAGTCCCTGTGGAACTTGGTCATGTGCTTGCGCAGGGTCCGTGCGTCGATGTAGGCCTCGTTGCAGACGGGGCACACATAGGGCCGCTCCCCCGTGTGCGTCCGCACGTGGCGCTTCAGGGAGCGCGCGTCCGCCCAGGCCACGCCGCACGTCAGGCACTCAAAGGGCTTCACACCTGCACGGGGAAAGTGAGCAAAGCTGACCCAGAGCTCGCAAAGAGCCACGAGCAGCAGTGGGCAAGAACACAGCAATGCTGTGATGTTTGCCATGTAAGAAAGAGATCCTGTTTGCCATTTGTGTAACGATATAATGCAAGCATAATGCATTCAGTGGTGAGATTTTCCTCAAGTGCCCAGCCCAATCCAACATTTCACTTTTAAAAACTTCTCAAGATCCCTTTTAATGCAGCTTCTTCCTTATTTTAAGTGCACACTGCTTAGTGGAATTCTGGTAATTCTGATGCCTTTCTGAAGCCATGTTTTACTTCACAGAGTTTGTCACTTACATTTTTTGTCACCCTTTGCTTCTGTAAATCCTCCTGTACACCTACAGCTTTGCCCTTCCTCTTCCACACTGCATATATTCAAATACAGCACCTGATGTTCATATAATCTTATTTTCCCTCATAACATCTGAGTTCTGTGGTCTGTAATATCTAACAGGCTGTGTGGATGGTGACAAACACCATCTCACTACTGGCTTTTCCTCTGTGACGGTTACTGTACATTTAGGCTAAGTACCTACTACAGGACACTTTCTCTGTTTAGAAACAAACACAAAATCTCTATTTCAATACTTAGGTAGCTGTCAGATTTACTCTTAAGAGCTCTTTAAAAGGAAACATGCTTCAAAAAACAAAGTGAGTTTTGCCCCAGGACAGGAGACTACATAGACTCCCAAAACAGCTGAAAGAACCATATACTCAAGAATCAATTTCATACTTTATATCTTACATAAGATTGCACATAATGCTTTAACAAAAAATATAAAATGTTTTCATATTTTCCCCAAACATCATATAGTCTATCACTTGTCATAAATTAAAAAGTTGAACAATTTCCAACATTAATCCTTTTTTTTTTTTTCTTAGCTTAGGCCAATCATTCTCCTATCTGAAGAGTACTTTGTTAACTGTGTGCACCTTTGAAAATGGAGAATGTTTTAGTGCATCTAATTCTTTGCCAGATTCACCCCTCTTAATCACTTGTAAAAATGTTCCTCTTCTCTTCAGGTTCTGAGGACAAATTGGCACAGTCCCGGTGCATGACTGGAGTTTTAGAAAGACCCCAACAGCAACTTCTGGGAACCACTGGTAGCAAGTTAACAAACCAAGCTTTGCACAGAACTGGAGAATCTGTCAAAAAAACCCCCATGTCTTGCCAGACACACACAGACTCAAAGAAACCATTACCCTCTTGCACATTGTGTTTTTAGGGGTTGAGGGATGTAATGACTATTTGTGTTCTACATACCTTCATGATTGTTCATGTGTCTCCTATATTCCCGGAGTTGTGTGAATTTTCTTCCACAGTGCTCACAGACTCGTTCCAGATTTTGTTTTGCTCTTCCTTTTTTACCGTGTGTGGCTTTCTTTACATGTCTTCGGTACAAAGCTTTCTCATAAAATTCTTTTCCACATACATTACACCTAAAATGTGTTAAGTGAGAAATCTATTAAAACCACTATTGTACACGTATGTCTTTTAAGCCAAAATGCACTTTATTTACGGTAGGCAAAGTTTAATGGCAATACTGTCTTATATGGTAAGTAGTTCCATAATTAGAAGTAATATTGTTGGACTGAACTACATTTCCTCTTACCCACAGCCACAAAGCTTCCACTTATCCTTCTAGAGAAGTGTGATCACATAAGTTTCTAACTTCACTGATTGTATTTATCCTCTTATGACTTCACATCTTAGTTCCAGCACTGTGTCCCAGGTTAGCAGGTAACCCATGCTATTTAAAGTCACCATCCATCCTCAAGTACTCAAGACACCAGACACCACCAATCCATTGGTACTTTAAAAGAGGACTAGGCAGTGCCTTGTTGGCAGGCTGTGGATCTCTATAACCCCACTTTGATTAGTACATTTCAGTTGTTAAATTAACTTCCTCTTACCTATAAGGGTCTGTGACAGAATGAGACTTCACATGAGAATACCAGTCTTTCTTCCAGCTGTAACATTTTCCACAGAACTGACACTGAAATGGCTTCACACCCAAATGTTTATTCATATGCTGCCGAAGATCCCGAGCTTCATAGAAACTCTTGTCACACCTGTAACAGCGAATGTTTTAGCATTCCATACAAGAAAGGCACTGATTTCAACAGCACTGGGACCCTCTTCTTTTATGGCAACTGAAGACTGAGAACACCTACTGCATCACCAGTACTTACTTAAAGCACAATCCCATTCTAAACTAGGAAAAATTAAAAAAAACAGCAGCTTATTTGAAAGCCTGGAATAAAACTTGAGGACCTCTGACACCCTTTTGTCTGTTAATGAGTAACTATATTCTTTCTGCAGTTTTTACAGAGAATAATCAACGGCAAACCAACTGGGAGAGATCAGAAATTTGTATCCTACCATATGAATGCATGAGGACAGTAACAGCTGTTTCTTCCCTTAACCAAAAGGACTGACACAAAGATAACTGGAATTTGTTGTTTTTAATGCTCAAATGTAAGGTTTTTTTAGAAATTATAAACTGAAATTCATAATCCTGCAAGAAAGCATCTGAAAGTATCAATACTCCTTCTTTAGCTTGCTGTTTGTACACATCTTAACCCAGGCTAACTTATGGTTTTCCTTCACTTAAACTTTGTCATATTATGACTATACAGCTCCTCTTGGTATGAAGACTACAGAGTTTGGTCTAATCAAAAACATGGTTTCTCCCTTTGAGGGAAATCTGCTGCTCAGCTCTCTCTCTTCCTCATGTAACAGCATACAGCTGCATTACTTCAAGAAAGGACAGAGGCAGAGCAATGCCAGCAAACAAAGGTGGATGATTCAACTTCTCTAGTATCAACCACTGTAATGAGGGAATCTCAGAAGTCACAGTATCCAGTGGAATCTGAAAATGTGAAAAGCTTCTATACAGGAGCAAAACATTTGATATTACATTGCCTGAATAATGGGCATTCTGGAGAGAAAAAAAGTCTTCTTCGCCTTTGAGAGAGAAAAAAAAGTGGGTAACAGTCCTTGAGCCACTCAAACAACCTCCTCCTCCTCAGTTGGAAAATCTGACTGCTACAGTTCAAATGTAGCTCTCAGGGATCTTCAGTTTGCACATCCACATAAAAAATATTAGAAAGACCCTCAGGGGCTTGAAGGGGGTTGGCACTTGGTGCTCTCTCCTCAAGGATTGCGTTATTTGCCAAAGCCATTAGAGAAATAAAAAAACTCAAGCAACCACCACCCTTTAACACTGTCATGCATTACTGCAATTTAATCAAACACACACTTCACTGCAAAACTTCCAGGAACATTTTAGGAAAATAACTCATGGTCAGCTTTGCTCAACTGGGCCAGAAGTTCAGACTGAAGCTTGACAGGGAGGTTTCCATTCCAAGCCACCAAACTAAAAAAAAACGAAGTCTGGTCATTGCTTAGAGAAGCTCTCTAAACCACTGGTGACAACAGGAATTATATCCTCAGTAGAGACCTTTGCTAGAGAAGCAGCAAGGACTGTGTCTGTTTTGAAAAAGCTGGGGAGTCAAAATTTCTTCTCTGTCAAGGTGATCTCTTGCATCCATAGCCCTACTGCCTCGAGTAAAAAATTTTTGTTTTATAAATACATTTCACCATCAAAACTAAAATTGCTTTCCATACTATGTTTCATGAAACAGTGTCTGTGCACCCTACTAGCTCTATTCTTTGTATTTTTAGAATTAATACTTCTAGCATTAAAAACCACTAAATAAAAACATTGCTGACAGAACTGAAGTTTTCATAATTTAGAAAATATTTTTGCTAGCATGCAGCAGCACTGAGATACTTTATGCAATTCTTTAGATTATTGTTTCTTTAAAACCTTGAGTTGCTACAGGCAATCATATTGTACCACTCCTCTTAATATCTGACAGAGCTTCCCAGGGACCTCACTGTGAGTTCCAAAATTAAAGATTAGAAACAAGTGTTCTTCTGCAGGGCACTTGAAAGGTTCCCTATAGTCTGCTTGGTCATGGAAAAAGTATCCATGTATGTTTTGCTAATGCACTAAGAACACACTTTCCAGTTACGGTTTCTGCTTTGCTAAAGTTCACAATGCTGTCATTTAAATACCAATAAATGCAATAAATAATAAAAATAAATGCCATTTATTGTAATATTTAAGTGGTCATATATGCTTATAATCAAGAGAACTGCAACAAGTGAGTCTCAGTTTGCAGTGTTCCTGCACAGCTGTCTCCTACACGCAGCATGTTTTAGCAAACACTGCACACAAGTGCAGGACATTGCAGACTCTACAGGACAGCTGCAAATCAAACTGAAATCAACTACCACACTACAAGACTGCAAAACTAGGTTGAAGGCCCTTGGCCTCTTACAACCTCACATCTTCTATCTGTCCTAAAAAAAAGCTGTATACCCACATAGCTATTGATTACAGCACCAATTACAGTGCAAAGTCATTAGAGAACAGCTGCATGAAACTAGAGCGAGGTAACAGCTTAAAACCAAACCTCTGCTCTCCAGCACATGTATTTACAAAAATGCATTTTTTATTCTCACGCTTTAGAAGTCTTATCCCAGGCCAGTGGAACAGAGCTGCTTTTAGTCTTGAAAATTACTAGGATCATTAATGCTAAGAAAGTAAGTTCACCAAAACCACCTATCATGTGACTTACTGAGTACACTGATATCCACGAACTTCAGGCTTTGGCTGATGTTTCTTTATGTGTTTACTGAGCCCTGATGCCCTGTGGAAAGATTTTCCGCAGATGGAGCAAAGATATTTGGATTCTCCTAGCAAAAACAAAGCAAAACAAAACATGTTACCAAGTCAGGCCTCCATTTCTCTGGAGGGAGTGCTTTGTGAGACAGGTTTTTAATTCATGTATAACTTAAGTAATCAGAGCAGTACTACAAAGAAAAGTTTGTTTAGTTATACACTGATGGAATTTTTAAGTATATTTTGTATGTGCTAGTGTAATAATACACAAGGGGGGAGAGCAGCAACTCTAAATTACTTTATTTCATGTTTTTAAACATAGGTACATCACTGCAACTATGACTTAGTGAGGAAAAGTGAACAGCTTAAAAAACTGCCCTCTTGGGTGAAAAAAAAGCACAACTAACAGTGTTTATGTATTGTGCAACTTCTTCAGAAACACGGCATTGCTCATTATTGCTTGTATCTTGATTGGTGGAAAAACACCTTAAAATAAAAGTTTCTGCTCCATTTCATCAACATAGGAGTGATGACTACTAATATAAATTCCTTAATTTCAGGAACAAATTATCCTGAGTATCTCTCTTGATTCTGCCCAGCACAGAAAAGCACAAACATAGACAATCTTTACAAATTACAATTTTAAAATTCTGTTTGTATTAAATAACTATATTGTCATCTTTCACATGCTAAGATCTTTCGAGACACTAGGCTTTATAAAATGTCAGTATTAGTACAGAAAATCTTGAAAAATGTATATGGAGATTCTGAGAGATTTAACTTAGCATGTTTTCCTCTAAAAGGAGATGCTGGAAGATTAAGTGCACTAGAACATTCCAGCCTGTTGCCTATTTCTTGTCGATTTGACATGATACAGGCATTAAATACGTACATAAAACCACAGGAACAGACCAACCACAATTCCCCGTTCCTGTATAGAACATTTGCATAATAACACTAAACTATGGTAAAACAGCCCCAGAAAATTACTATTTACCTCTATCTCTGCTGCCTGACCAGAAGAAAAAGAACAAACTACAATTTATTTTTTTAAACAGCCCCTTTGACACCGAAGAACAACATTAAAGTTCAGCAGCATACAATAGCCAAGCAAAGGAAAAGTATTCCCTTTCTCACCACTTACCTGTATGAATGCTCATGTGTTCCTGAAGACTTCTTTTTGTGACAAAAGACTTTTCACACAAGTCACACTTGAACTGTTTCTGTACTTCATGGAGAGCTAAGTGCATTTTTAATCCATGCTTATATGTAAAGGTCTTTCCACAAACCTAAAAAAATCCATACATGGTGGAACAGGACAAATAAAACTAATTATGTAATAGGTGTTTGAATTCAAACATAACAAAACCTCTTGTATTTCTTGGGAACTAGGATGGTCAAGCCTGTGATTTTGCACCAGTGACAGAAGTGGTCTGTCAAAAAAAAAGAATAATTGAAGGAAGACATTCTTCTAGATACAAGAATTTGAACTTGCTCAACTCAAACTCATTCTATTTTTCTCAGTCTTGGACTGCAAGCAATTTCATCATGAATGCTACACTGGTCTTCCCTACTGTGAAGTGACCCAGATTAACATAAATTTTAGGGCAGAGCATCAATACCAAAATATTGGTAATAGAAAACATGACTAACGTGATTAGAGAGCAAAAGGACTTTACCTTGCATGCATGGGGTTTCACACCTGTATGTTTAAGCATATGTATTCTGAGAGAGTAGAGCTTCGGCAGAGTTCTCCCACATATGTCACACACGAATTCCCGTTTGGTTCTCCCTTTCACTGAGGACACGCCTGTTCCCTCAGCACCTGGAGCTGCAGCGGTGGCTTCCGTCTTCCGCGTGTGCCGCACCAGATGGGCCCGCAGGGAGGCACCGTATTGGAATTCTTTCTTACACAACTGGGACACAAAATATTACAACTTTACTTTGCATATAACACTCAGAATTATTAAAAAAAACCCCAAACAAATAGAAGTAATCAAACGTTTTAAGTACAGTAATATGAGTTAAATCTATAATCCAACTCCAACAGCCATTTTGTCTAAGGTTAATGAACAGTTGTAAATTTTTATTTTATGTCTACTGACAGAACCACTGATCAGTTCCCAGTGAGACTAACTTCCAGTCTAGACTAAACATAAATTTACTGGTAGGGTTAAAAGTAAATCCCACGCTAACACTATCTTGAGCGGCAGGTCATACACTGCTGTCAGGCCAAGTGGCTGCACTCCATTCTACCTCATCCCAGCCAGATCAAGGCTGTATCCAACTCTGAAATTCGTAAGGAAAATAAATATATGTACCAAAAATGTCAACAAAAAATAATTACTAATATAATTACTGAATTAATTTTCATAAGGAGGAAAGTTTACACAGAAAAAAACCACCCCAACCCCTCAACTTACTGGGCATTTATATTCTTTAGATCTCTCATGTTTCAGTGTGTGCATTATAAGTGCATAGCGCCGTTGGAACACCATTCCACAGTCAGTGCATTTGTGCTGAGCTTCCACTTCGTTATTTTCTGCAGTCTCTCTTTTGGGCTGTTTCATTTTTTTCCCTCTTTGTACCAGCTTCATGGCAACCTAGGTTGGAAAAACAGAACCTTTGAATGAATTTTACTGCACTGTTCTTCATACCTCGTCTGAAAGCTTGTACTAAAAGCTGATGTTCTGTGTTACTGTAACACCTATTAATTTGCTCAGCTGACTTAGTTGCTCAAAAGTTATCTTGTTTCGGTTCACTACAAAATTCAGGTCTCAAGGTGAGTGAAAAAATATGCTTTTTTTAAAACCATGAACTTATGATGATGGTCACACATCGACTTACCAGTTCAGGGACAATGAACTCTTCAGCCCTGAGTAACTACGTAAGTGACAGCTATGGGATAGTTACAGAAGAACCACAGAGTACTGCCAGTCAGGATTTCTATCAAGTTGAGAGCATTCCAGCTTTCCTAGAGACTTTTTATATAGGAATAAGGCACTAGTGGGTTTTTATTAGGTGGTATTGACAGTGCTACCTGGAGCTGACAATCTCCCTTTGTAGAAACTTGCTGCCAAATTCTTTAGAAGCCAAATTCTAAGTGATCAGGTTGGAACGTCCTGCATCAGATGTGCCCCCTTTGGGTTCCTGAGAATAAGGCAAGGGAAGGAAGTACAAGCATCCCCATCTCTTCATTCTGTTCTCCCAACAAGTGAGGTATCAAGCAGTTTTTGGAAACATACCAGCCCTTCCACGCCTCTGAAAACCAAACTGAAACTCGACACAGAGAAAACTTTTTGAAGTATTTTTTAAATTTTTCCTGTTGCTCTGAAAACTTGTGCAAACTTGGCTAAATTGTGAAGCCACAAAAATAATTTTGTTCAGTACATGATCAGTAAGAGCTAGGAAAATAATTCCTACAAAGCACACCTCATGCCCAATATCTCCAGGCCAGGTCCAAGTACTGTAATTTAAATCAGCAGCATTTTTCCTGCAATCTCTTTCCTTTTATTCTCCCAGCATCAAAACTGGGAACTCAGAAGAGTATCTCCTTTCCAAGGCTTATATGATGTCCCATGCCATAGGGGAAGTTGAGAAATGCACAAGACAAAACACCAAAAGCTACAAAACTGTGGAGAGCTAGGCTAAAAGGATAGTGCAGGAGGGAATCTTTACCAATGACTTGCAGCTGTACTGATTACCAAAGAGTGGAAACATCTGTGTCTGGCCAATCAGTTTGGGGGATATAAAGGAGTGGGTTAGCTGGACACCATTACAGGCACTTGCAGTTTGAGTTGGAGTATGAGGCTGGCAGTCTGCTGGCTGTGCTGTGAGGAGGTAAGGGACAGATACGGTGAGAAGATACTGTGTGAGGGACAGTCAGGCTCAGGTAACTGGGAAAGGGACAGCTTGGAGTTAGCCAGCCAGTCAGGCAGAATGAAAGAAGGAGTCAGATAAGGAACGTCCTGCCTGTAAGACAAGGAATCAGTACTCTGTGAAGCTGCCAATAAAAGAAGGAGTCGGAGTTACATGAGAGAGGTCTATGAAAGAAGGAGTCAGAATGGCATGATAAAGGTCTGTAAAAGAAGGCATGTAGAGTTTGCGAATAAAGGATGGGTAGGAATGCCAGTTAAAGGGCTGGTGGTGATACTGGCCGCGTCCATCTCAAGATAACTGCGACAGAAAACAAGTTGAAAAGCAGAAACTTATTCCTGAGTCCAATCCTGAGCAACTATCTAAATCAGGTTCTTTTTTCCATAGGTCTGTGCACGTCACCTGTCAAGGAGCTGGATTTAAAAACTGCAAAATACATTAACAGGAACTATTCCCAAAAGTAAACATTCCCCTTCCCAAAACAGAACAAAACCTTGGCACTCTCCAACCAGCATAAATTGGTTGCTCAAGTATTTTGATTGCGCTAGTTTTAGCATCTAGGCTTTAAGCTGTCCATCTGTAAGAAGACACTAATGCTATAGTTTCTATCTACCAGGGTGTTGCAATGATAACAAATTATTGCTCCCTGTGTGGGACTGATGGCTCTAGTATGCAAAACTCTCAGGACTCCTCTGGAAATTAACAGTTCTTCAGAAGACTGACAACATGCAGTGAAGTGCACTCTGTCACAAACTAAAGGCAAGAATGCCCAGTGAGATGATTGTCAACTATCCATAGGTACTGAAAGAAGAAAGGCTCTCAAAGGGGAAAGAGTAATAAGACTTTCATAAAAAAAAAAATTGTAACAATTGTAACTGGAACTAGTTCAATTACTAAATATTTAGTATGTTCAGGTGCTAGAGTTTTTAATACCAGTGCTATTTGAACCTGACTCCAATCAGAAGGCAGCAGGAATGTGTTATTGTGACTCATGACTACATCTTAAGATCTATGTAGGATGTAAAACTTTTCATTCCCAATGCTGTTGTCAAGCAGGATCTCACTTCTCTAACAGATAAATGTATGTATCTATGACTGACATACACATGACATGAGTGAGCTCAGAATTAAATTCACAGATCATTAAGAATTTTGGGGAGATGATACAACTTCTTTCCAACCATAAGAAGCTGTGAGAAGATACTCAGCCTAGGTTGTGGCCACTGAGCATTCTAAGGACCTTCAATATGGAAGGAATACTCATGCCAAGTCAATGCTTTAGGAATTTTGTCTGCACAACTGTCACAGCTTAGAAATTACTCTGGTAACTACAGGCCTAATGACAGACAGAATACCTGCTGCACTGCAGATTTAGGATTTTTCTTTCTATTCTGCAGATTTTTTTCAATTCCTTTATGCAGCCTGATGTATCCCCCCTCACTGACTGAACGCTGGCGAAGCTTGCTTTTGTAAGTGTCGTCCTGGCTGGAAGTGAGGCTTTCCAACTGGGAACCGGAGCTGCTCTGCTCGTTACTTTTTTGCTTGAGTGACTCTGAGGAGTCTTCAGAAGCAGAGTCCATGTGTGCTTTATCACTTTGGTTTTGAACTGTCTCAGTTTCCCTTTGACTCTGTGTGTCCACGGCTTCCACAGCCAATGGCTCAGCGCTGAGTCTGTTGTAGAGGCTGTTTGAAATGCTCTCCACCAGCTGGATCTTGATGTAATTTTCAGTTGTTTCACACTGTTCCACAGGCTTGGAAGGACCACCCGCAGTGGCCTCCACAGGCTCTGGCTGCAGGAGGTCAAGCCGGGGTGCTGCTGCCTCCTCTGTCCCAGAAGAGGAAGGAGCTCCATTCACAACTACTGGCACTTCACTGGCTGTGAGTTTAGGTTGCTCAATACCATCCATGGCCTGCATCTCCACTTCAGCCTGCTCTGCTAGATTTTGTGTTGACTCTACTGTTTGAATATCTCCCTTCTGGTACACTGTAATTTGTTTCTCTTCCATCTGTTTGTGCACATTCTCACAGATTTCAAGGACCTCTGACATGAAGAGATGGCGGGCGAGCATGGCCACTTCTGCCATACTACAGAAGTCAAACGTTAATTCTGAAGTATAAGCAAATTCCAATAAAGGCAGGAAACTGGACTTGCAGAAACCTACCAGGAATAAAACAAGACATTAGAGCAAATAATGATGACCTGAAATTACACCAAAATATCCCATGATGAATACAACAGTTCAGTTGTATACAAATATAGTTCAGTTGTATACAGATACAGTTAAGTCTGAAACTTGGGGCAAAACACACTTGGAAATAAGCCCACCACTGGGACTCAATTGTCATTTACACTACAGCTTCCTCCTCGTGTAGTTTTTATGTGTGGGTAAGCTCAGATAACTTTTCCAATAACTAAGTAGAACATAGGGAGTTGCACAATAAACTTCTTTGAGGAATACTTCAAGATGCTGGGAGAGCCACAGTACTTTTGGAGCAGATTAATTGAACCAAATTCTGGATCTGCTACATTCAGAAAGTACTCAGGTCTTAAGTAACAAGTGATGTGGTAGAAAAATAAGGAAGTAGCTATTTAGAACAATTAAAATATGGATATATAGGTAGAAATGCTTAAATATAAGAATTTGGTATAATTCTCCACAGTTGCATAAATAATGAATCAAATATTTAATGTGGGGAACATTCCAGACCATCCTATTTGTTCATGCGTGCCTATTATTTATGAAGAGACAGTCAGTTAATAAATGAGAAAACAATGCAGAAGGCATATGTTCTGTATACTGTTCTTCATCACTACAAAGCTATTTTTAGAACATTTACTTTAGAGTTGTCTCCTGTCTTTCATGTACCAGGTCTGAGAAATAAGTAGACATGTATAATTCTGCTTCACAGGAATAAGAAACAATTTAGCATTTGTTAAGCTGAACAACTCTCCAAGCAGCTTGTCAACATCCCTGCTTGATGTATTCAAGCATTTGATTTTGTTCCCTTTTTAATATTTGTGACTAATACAAGGTGGAAACACCCCTAGGCAAGGTAAAAACCCATCAAAAGCTTCTCAGAAATTTTAAGATTAAATACCACAGTCCATGGAAAATCAGATTAGGCAAAATCAGAGTGATCACTTTTGCATTATGATCCACACAAAATACTTTTAGATTAAAAGAGAGAAAAAAGCAAGATAAAAATTTGGTTGTCTTCAACACTCAAAAAAGACTGAATTAAATACTGTACACCTTACTTAGGATATTATGATTTCTAGCTTTGAAACCCACAGCAATTCACCTGACAGATCCACTACAGCTTCATGACTAGTGACAGCTCCCTTTTCAATGAAGAGCTCTCGGAAGTACTCGCTGTTGGCTGCCAAGACAGATTTGTGAGCTTTGTACTCCTCTCCTTCAATCAGCAAAGTCACATCACAGAACTGATTGGAAAGCCTCTGCTGATTCAGTTGGTTTAAGACTGACAGACAATGTTTGGAAGATGACTGCTTCACAAGGCCCTTACTGTCAACCTGTCATAAACAACATTTGAGAACTTCATTACATTTAGATTGTGCCTTTTTAAGCATTCACACTGAAACACAGAAAAGGGTTATTTCCTGAAACCACACAATCAGTTCAAGCCTGTAGAATACAGAGTTAATTTTACTATTGTTTTCTTTCTTTAAGTTTCACCCTCCCTCCAAACACAATTAAAACAGACTGGAAAAATGGGAAGACATATTCAAACAGCTCTTTGACTGTATTTTTCTATGCTACAGTCTGAAAAAGTTTCTATATTCAAATGTCTTTACATGCATGTGAGCGTGCAGTTAGGAACATGAATTTTAGGTATCAGTATACCATCATTTATTAAGGAAAAGATATAGAGTCCATAAGAATCTTGTATGTGATGTTTTCCTACTGGCAATTTTGCCACTTGTTTTAAGATTCTATATGCATACTATATAGGGTGATTTTATTTCCCAGCAATGATGTCCTATAATTAATTTCATGACATATATACCAGTATCCCATTTCTACATATTCAACATCTTCGGCAAAATTTATAGTCTTATTGTTACAAGATTATCACAACAATGGAAAAGAAGTACTTGACCAAGAAAGCAGTAACAGAAAATGCAAATCCAGTCAGATGTAAACAATGGTACTTACAAACACAAGCTCATGCTTTGCTATTGGCTTCTTCTTCACAGGCTTTGGGGATGCAGCTGGGATTGATGCTGTGTTACTCAACTCATCATCTGTTTCATTACTGTCTTCATGAGATTTTGCATCAAGTCCTAGCTCCTCCAGCATTTCAGAAGGATCTGAGAGAGATCTAGAGCGATCTAGCTTTTCCTGGCACTTGCTGCATTCTTTAATGTAATCTTTAACCTGCTTAAGAATACCTAAGAAAAATTAATGGAGCTTGATTACGCTTCTTATCTTAATCCAATTTACTTTAAACAAATAACTATGTAAGTGATTAGCAAAAACTGATAATTAGTAATCCAAAATATTACATACTAATCAAGAAAAATAAAGTCAGTCACCTACACTTTTCCTCTCTGATGCATTATTACCAATACTAATTCTCTCACACCATTGCATGATATTTTATGTCACTACTGCTAATTTGAGATAGAACAGTTAGAACATCCCTATATCAAGCAAACCTTCCTAGAAAGGCTATTAAGGCTACAAAAAAATAATGGTATTTAGACATTTAGTCTCATATCCCAGGGTAATCATGGATGTAACATAATCCTGTGTTCAGCCCACACAAATGGCTTGTTCCTCCTGAAGAGGACAAGAATTGGAAGACACACCTAACAGCTTTTGCAAAATTGGGATCAACTGTGCTACACACAATGACACTGATATGTATTATTAACACTGATTGAAATCAATTGCTTATGATTTTGGAATTTAAATAAACCAATTTCCCACCAGAACTTTAACCAGTGGCACCAAATATAAATGACAGGACCCGAGGAAATAGCCTGAATTTGTGTCAGAGGAGGTTAATGTTGGATATCAGGAAAAGGTTCTTCCTCCAGAAGTCGGCTGGGGCCTGGAACAGGCTCCCCAGGGAGGCAGTCACAGCACCAACCATGACAGAGTTCAAGAAGTGTTTGGACAATGCTCTCAGGGATGACTTGTGACTTTTGGGGATGGTCCTGTGCATGGCCAGGAGCTGTATTCAGTGATCCTTGTGGGTCCCTTCCAACTCAGCATGTTCTGCAATTCTGTAAAGAATTTCAGATACTCAACAGGTCCTAAGCCCAGGGTCCTCTTCTAGATACCAAGACATTTTCCATGCATGGTTTTCAATCCAAATTCATTTTCTTCACTAGGATAATATAAAAGCATATATAGCAGCTGGGCCTCTATGGTTCAAAATCCAGCACAGCTCAAAAGCTTTGCTGACAGACTTAGACTTGCTGGCTCACATCTCCTCAGAGCATGACTTGCACTATCATGACATACATCTCTCTGTAAGGATCAAGAAAACAGAGACTGAAGGCAACCTAAGACATTCATGCCCATTTCAACATTTGTACATCTCCTTGATTTCATCTGATATCAGACAGGAGGTCTCTGGCCTGCAAATCACATCTCTAATACCCTTCCTGGTCCCTGAGCCATTCTCCAGCCCACTGCCTTGCAGTTACAGAACAGACACACACCAGGCTGATGTCCATGTCAGGATGACAGCTGGGCCAAAGCTGCTGTCCACTAGCAGCCCAAGAGCACTGTAATGGCACAGAAAACACTGTTTTAAGAGAGACACATGAGAAACAAAATACTGAAAGCATGCAATGAATTTTAGTATTCTCAGTGCAAGAGAAGTAA
Source organism: Rhabdornis inornatus (assembly GCA_013397075.1). Lineage (NCBI taxonomy): Eukaryota > Metazoa > Chordata > Aves > Passeriformes > Rhabdornithidae > Rhabdornis > Rhabdornis inornatus. Next base: position 2,249,599 of record VWZS01005849.1, on the reverse strand, counting down.
GAGGGTACAGGGTGTGCTAATAAAGGTGATCAAGAAGATCAAAAGAATACAGAATGCCCTCTCCTGATGAAGAACTACACAAGGCCCATGGATGAAGTTTCCAGCACAGGATGAGAGCAGATGCCAGAGCAGTACAATGCTGGGCAGACAATGAGAACACAGATAAAGGCAAGGAAACCACTATCCAGAATTGCTATACCAGCTTTGAGATGCCAAATCCTTTTTCACATTAAAAGATCTTCAAGCTAATGAGATCTGGACCAGAGGGATCAGCTGCAGCTACAGCAAAATCCCTCCAACTGAAAATAGGAAAAACTAAAGCTGAAATTACAGACTTGCTGATGGATGAAGAAAGTAGAACAAAAGAAGCAATACACACACACTGGGCCCATGGCAAGTGAAAAGCAGGCTATTTGTTTAATGGATACCTAGGGCTAAAAGTAGAACACCAAATCCAAAGAGAACAAGATATCAAGTCAGCCAAAAGAAAGTCCCAATTGGGAATTATTGCTGTTCAGGCACCACCATTTTAACAGCTGTGATATCACTCAGGACCCAGCTGAGAATTAGTCTAGTCTTTTCAGCTTATTATTGCAAGAAAGAGACAAATATGAAAATATGAGTGCCAGGACTGCCAGCCACCACTGGCAGCTGTAGTACTTTAACATGAACACCATCACATGGATGAATGAGATCCAAAGCTAACCAGGGCCATGTGGAATGGATTATCATCCTATCCCGAGGGCACAGTTAAGATGTCACTGTCTTACCGGGGCGATGTGCAAGACCAGGAAGGGACAGCTGTACTCTTGTGTTTCCACCACTAGATAAGAAGCCCTGGACAATTTGCTGGCCAAGACATACGGTGCACAGTGAGCCCTGCCTCTCGGGGTGTGACACAATGTCCCTGCCCACAGACCACGTGCTTCAAGGTGGCGTTTAAAGGCACTGGTCACTCAGCAAGTGACAGTCCCCTCCTGGTCCCGCAGTAAATGCACACGGAGATCCCTTCAGTACAAGGGAGACACGTAACTGCTGGAGCAGTTACAGCGGAGGGCAGCAAAGATGATTAAGGGACTGAATCATCTCTTTTATAAGGCAAGGCTGAGGGAACTGGACCCGGTCAGCCTCGAGACGAGACGACTGAGAGGGGACCGCATTAATGTGTATAAATATCTAAACAGAGGGTGTCAGGAGCATGGAGCAACGCTCCGATGGTGCCAAGCAAGAGGCAACAAGCAAAAAGTGATGCACGGGAAGTTCCACGTGAACATGAGGAAAAATTGTAAAGGTGACTGCGCACTGGTACAGGCTGCTCCGACAGGCTGTGGCGTCTCCAACAGTGGAGACAGTCAAGAACCGTCTGGACGCAGTCCTGTGCCATGCGCTCTAGGATGACCCTGGGACCCACTGCGGTCCCTTCCACCCGCGGTTCCGTGCCCCAGCTGCCGCCCCCGCCCGCGGCGCTCACCTCTCCACCAGTACTTCTGCGAGAGCCCCTGCCAGGTCTGCAGCCGGGTGCGGTGCGCGCCGTCGGGCGCCAGGTGCGCGGCGCGGATGAGGCGGGCGCGGCGCTCGGCCTGCAGCACCACCTCCAGCTCGGCGAAGCGCTGCTGGTCGCGCTGCCGCCGCTGGTAGTACAGGGTGCCGCCGCGCACCACGTAGCAGGCGGCAGCCTTGCGGATCTTCCGCTTGGCGTTGCCCTCCGTGCCCGGCGCGTACGGCTCCCGCTCGTTCGTCAGGTACCGCAGGATGGCCAGGTAGCTCTCCTCGCTGGACATCGCGCGGCAGGGGCACGGGAGCCACCCCCGCGCCCTCAGAGCCGCGCCGGGACTGCGGAGGAGCCTCCCGGGATAAGGGAAGGGGGGTCGGGACCGGGACTGGGACCGGGACCGGCCCCGGCCCGGCGGGAGCCGCGCCCGGGGGGGAACTGGAGTGTCGCGGCCCGCGGCGGCAGGAGGGAGGAAGAAGCTCGGGCAGCAGCGGCGGCGGAAAGACAAAATGGCTGCTGCACAAGCGGAAGTGAGGTAATTCGCGCGCGCGCAGGAGGGGCCGGGAAAGGGCGGGGGCGCGGGGAAGCACCCGGGGAGCGTGTCCGCCATCTTGGAACCGGGCAGAGGAGAGCCCGGGCACAAGGCTAGGGCCGCCATGTTGGAGCCGGGCAAAGCCTGCTGCGGGGGCGCGGTCGTGGCGGCGGGAGCTGGGGAGGCTCGAGGGAATGCCTGTGCAGCCCCGGCTCCGAAACGAGCGGCTTCTGCTCCAGAACTGCCTCGGGGGCAAAAGCTGCGAGCAGAGCAGCAAGGTAATTCGTGCCGACGAGGAGCAGCACCAGCGCGGGCGGGGCGGCGCCGCAGCCATGCCTCGGGGCGCTCAGTGCGCGCTGTTTTATTTGTAAGAGGCGAGAAAGAAAAACTCTTAGATGTCAACTGCCCGTTTTACTTGTCCGACTCTGCGCTGATTTTTAGCACGTAACAGAGACGCGCGAGGCAGGAGCCGCGGGCTGTGGCGCCCAAGGAAAGCGCACCTGGAGCACAGTGATCCCCAAATACTGAGATACCGACCAGACGGAGCGAGAGCGGACGAAGGCGCTGTTTATATAGAAAATGGGTTCTGTATTTAGTTTCCCGGGTTGTTTTAACAATGGCAGTGGTCGAATACTGGAACAGGTCGCCATAGGAGGTTGTGGAATCTGTCCTTGGAGTTGCGTTCAAGACTCAGGTGGATACTAAGCAATGTCATCTAAACAGACGCTTTGAACAAGGAGTTGGAGTGGATGTCCTCTGGAGGTCCTTTTTAACCCAAATTATTTTGTGTGTGTGTGACAAACTTAGGTACTCATTTTTTTTCTGACAAATACTTGATAGAGGATCGATTACACTGCATTAGGTAAACACAAGGGCTTATAATAATTTCCATGCCAATTCATTCTATGACATCTATGTTTGAGTTGAATCATGTGCTGTTACACCAGGGTAAGGCCCTGCTCTGAACAGCCTGCCTCCCTCGATGCATAGCTTGTGAGAGGAGTAACCTGATGGGCTGTTACTCCTTACTTCTTCCCACATCAGTCAGAACTCGGGAATAAACATCAAGGAAGAATAATCTTGAAGCATTTCTGTGCACCACTGCAGTGACACCAGGCAGCCAAAGCCTGCAAACTTAAAAGCATTATTAATTAGTCATATCTGCCCATCAATTTCTATGCATATCATTAATGGTATTTCAGGCAGATGGTAGAAGCTCATCTTTTCAGCTTAGCTGAAAACATTCACAAGGACACAACTGGGGTACCAGGTGCCTTGTACAAGACACTGATGTGATTTTTATAATCACCACTAGGACGGGTAATTTTCAGAGGTGTTTTCAGCCTTCAGTTTTAAATTATTAAAAATTCCTTTCCCTGCTAATTACAGCCAATTTTTCTTCCTCTCTTTCTCCCATTTCTTGCTCCTTTGCTTCCAAATGTGTTAACCAGTTCAAAAGCCTTCAATTTCATTCTGAACATGAGTAGCGCTCGGTTTTGGTTTTTTAATAGCAAAAAGCAGAATTGTTTCAAAGTTCATGGTACAAATTCCATTAATATCATCAAGCTGGACCTTTTTTAAATGTGTTGTAGCCTTCATCCAGACACATATCTATTTTACTAAAACCCAAACAAGGTATAAGTATAGCCCATAACCCACAGTACCCATTACAGCCATTGTTTTTGAAGCTCAGAAGGACTGCGGGAAGTTGAAACACAGCTTCTTCTTGACTGGTCTAAGATAACAAACCAAGCCCTCAAAGTATCAACAGAAAAGTAACTAATCCAAAAAACAGTGAAGGTTTGGTTTCTGTTTTGGTTCTAGTAAGTCAAGACATTGTTTTGCCAAGGCTATTGCTGTCCAGCAAAACTGGCAAAGTTTGGGCATGCTGTCTGCACAGTGCAGTTACTTAGGCACAGAGGAATTCCAATCCCTCTGAGCAGTGGGAGGGTGGAAAATTACTAAGGGAACCAACTTCTATCTGCATTCAGCAAGTTAAATAAGAAGCTAAATGAGCTTTAACTATGTAGCATCAGCTGCATTTGAAACCCATTCAATCTTCACAGGCTTCCTTTTCCTGACAATAGCTTCCATCAATTCATCGTTTTGTAACTTCCTGACCCAGAAGTTGCATCTGAATCTTTGTGTGTAAGAGCCATGCAGTCTGTGAAACCATCCATTCATTCCCTTTTTTTAACCTTTTTCTTATTTGATTCTCTGTATCTTGCTACATGCATTCCACAACACAGGAGTTTTGCAAGTGATTTGCAGATGGCATTGCTTCCCCCTTTTAGCTTGTATCTTTGAGCTTTGAAACCCTTTTTAATGTCATTTGTCATAGATGCAGAATAAACTTAGGTGCTATTCTGTCCTGCAGGCAAGAACACTCCTCAAATACCAGCTCCATCTACCCTGCTACCTGAGTCACTCAGTGAAGACTGGGGAAACGTGTGCTAATAGAGCAGATTGTCTAAGAAACGAGGCGTTTTATGGCAGGAAGATGCTTTTCAGTCTGCAAAAGCCAGACATGGTTATTTCACAGATTCAATCCCTTCAGTATATCTCACACAGCCGAGCAGACCATGGTACAAGTAATGGAATTCCATCAGATGTTTATTCAGACCAACAGTTTGCCAAGTTAGCGCTTTCCGCCAACACGGGGAGCAGAAACCTTGACTGGTTTCACAATCTTCTGCTTAGGTGCTGCCTTCGTAGGGGCCTGTAGAGAAATAATGAAGTATGAGCAAAAAGAAGCTAGCTATCTGCAGTCCTAAAATGTCCCTGTATATACTCTTGACAGAAATCAGATCAGATCAGACTAGAATTGCAATCTGTAATATTAGGATCATGTTAACAGATGTTTACACACATAACACTAAGCCAACATACGGTATTAATTCATAAATGATAATGAAACATGTGGTAGCATTCATCAATACATTGTTACCAAGTAGCTAGATAATGAAAATGTCACATTCAGACAAGTTTTTATCTATTAATGATCTCTGATATTAGGTCAGAGAATTGTTTTACTGTAATATTTACTTATTCTGTAAAAAAGATTTATTCTGTCCAGCTGTTTGGGTATGCTTAACTTCAATACAAAAGTCCAGTCAAGGAGCCTTCACATCAAAAAGTTACGAAAATGTTTCCTCAAAACAGAAATGAATTTCCAGTTAATTGCCACAGCAGTCCATTGTGTGTCTTGTTACAACATGGTGTATTCTGTTTTATAATTTCTGTTTGCCTACTGCATCTCACCTTTGCAGCAGAAACAGCTGTTTTCTTGGTTGCCTGCTTAGCCTTCTTGGCTTCCTTTGCAGCCCTGTTAATTCAAAGAAAAAGAGGAAGTTATCTATATCTGCCATTCACTGTTTCCTTGTTTCAGCGCTGTAAGGTCTCCCCAAGATCAGGAATGGAATGCATCACTGCATATTTCTCCTCTATATTCATTATCCCCTGGGGGGGATTTCTAGAGAGACAGCAGAACTCTGAGTGACAAAACTACAAAGGCAAAAGGCAAGGAGACACCATTCTCTGCTGCCACCATCTCTTGCCAAGATTACTCAAGTATTACATACACATGCACAGACTAAAAGCAAACAAAAAAACCCACCAAAAATCCCATAAAACACAGAGCTCACCTAGAGTTTAAGCTTTTGTATGAAAAGTACTGTAACTTTGAAAGCTCCACTGATCTGACTTCTCACCTAATAGCTTGTTCCCTCTGCGCCTTTCGTACTTCGGGCTTCTGGTTTCGCTTGGCCATGATCTCAGCTAGAGAGGCACCAGTGATGGCTCTCTGAAACTTCACAGCACGGCGTGTGCGCTTCTTTTGGACCTCTTCCTAAGAGGGCAGGAGACGAACACAATTAGCATCACAAGACACTAAATACATGGCTAAAGACAATTACGGAAACAAGCTGCTACTCAAACTGAAGCTCTTTAAAACTGTATACTGAAGTAGAATTTTACTCCTCACTTTAGAGAATCCTTCTGTTGGGTACAGAGAAGTGCTGCCCTACCTCCATATGGCCCCTTCTCCAGCCACATCCTGCACTTTTCATTGCATGTTATTACCAACAATCCTTAGTTGGCTCCCCAGCTGTCCAGCTATCAGTGTTGGAGACACATGTTAGCCCCTGTATCTTCTAGGTTTCTACAGCAAAGTATGAAAAAAATTATTTTGAAAGAATGTCAGAAGTTCAGCCCTCTGTAACTCCCAGAAGAAAGAAGGGGGGAAGGATAAACCTTCAATGGTGTCTTCTGAAAGGAAGACACTCCACACTTATTCAAGTGGATCTGGTTCTGGGCAGCAGTGTAAACCATCATGCATCAACTTTCTTTCTTCAACCAAACTGGCAAGAACACTGACTTATTGCACTGATGTAAGCCTTTCTCAAAGCTCCTCTGCTGTGCAAGTTTAAACAAGAGCACTGTAGCATGCCTTGTGCTACACTGCCTTCATGACTTATTCTTTTCATGCAATGACAGCTACATAGCAAGAGACCTTGTGCTAAGCTACAGCCCAAAGTTTTCAAGGAGAGTGTATCAGGAGTGCCATCCCTGCCCCTCTAACCCCAAAATCAGCTCCCTATGCTGTCACCATTCAGGAAGTTTACAAGACCAAACTTTTAGGAAGTCTGCATATTAAACAGCATTACCCACCTTCCCTAAAACTGACTTTTAAAAACATATGCCATTCCTACAATTATTAAGATCTACTGAACATACTGTGGCTCTGAGTGGTCCCTCAAAGAAGTGCTACAACACAATACAATGCTTTTGTTGAAGTGGTGTATAAACTCATGTAATTGCACTCACATTTTCACCATTATTAACCAGTCTTCATCCTGGTGACTTGGGTCATGCTTCTGCTGAACACTGGCACATATAAGTGACCTTTAACAGACCAGTGACCACATCTTTTGGTCACCAACGTACAGTGCCATTAGCTAGTATGTACTTACTGACTGTCCCTTCTTGTGCTTACGCCTGTACAGAACAGTCCAGTTGATCTGACGAGGGTTTCTCTTGGAAAGGAATGCAGACTCACATTTTGCATTCAGGAACTGAAAAACCTGGGAATGCAAAATGTTTTGTGTTAGCTTTGTTTCCATGAAAGACATTATCATAGTTTGCATTAAGTATTCTTTGAGTCACGTGTTTTTCGACATCAATGCTTTTGGAGTTCTTAAACACAGCTCTGACTATTAAAAAATTTAGAAGATAATTCAAGAAGTCTAAAGTTTTGCATTTTCTTACATTGGTCAAACTGATGTCTTGCAAGGCATTCTGAAGCACCTTCATCTTTCTGAAAAAAGTTCAAATTACCACTTGCGTCCAGTGCTGCTGTGTATTTCAGGCACAGCATGAATAGCTGTGTCCAGCATCATACTTTCCAAGTGTCTGTCCTCAAGCAACAGTGTACTTCCTGTATGTGGGAGTGACTCAAAACTTGGCCGACGGAACACAGGGAGACCAATGCTCCACCTGATTCCTTCTTGCCTAGTGACACTAACCTGTTTGTCTAAAACAACAGACAGAATGTGCAAGGTAGTTTGTTATTAGCTATATAATTCCATTTAAAGTAAAGCCTAATTCCCAGGAGCACTCACAAGCATTCAACCAGTCTATTTCCTGGTCATTTTGCAGGGAATTCTGTAGAGAAAGATGACTGTACTGTGATACTCAAAAGCCAAGCCCTCCTTTCGAAGGCAGGGACAATCCTGTCTGCATATGACATGACAGCTTGAAAGGGCTCTCCACCCTATTTTACCCCATAGACTTCTACTCAATTAATTTGGAAGACCAGCTGTTGGCTCCAGCAAAACTTAGCACTTGATGCAGGACGTCTAAGCAGCATTTTCTACACAACTTTGGTACTTTACATCCGCTGCTGTAAGACTCCCTTTGTAAGATCCGGCACGGATCTCCTGCGGAGCAGCCACGGCACCTGCACACCGATGCTGTTCTTACACGGCTCAATATGAGCGATTCGGGGAGACGCCACACCAGCACTACCGGAGTCTCCGGACAACCCCAAACGCGCGGCCTCCGGTCCCCGGGCACCGCCCGGCCGCTCTCCCGGGCGCAGCGCCCTTCCGTCCGCAGAGCTCGCTCCCGCCCGCCCCCGCCGCCGCCCGCGGGGCTCGCCCCGGCCTCACCTTCCCGTCAGTGCGGGCGTAGCGGCGGCCATGGCCCGGGTAGATCTTGTACCCGCTGAAGCTGCACAGCTCGACCCTGCGCGGGAGAGAAGAGTTAGGGGAGGGCGCGGGTGGCCGGGGGAGGCGGCCGGGGCCCCGCGGCGGCCTCCCCGCGGCGGATGGCCCCGGATAGCGGCGGATGGGGCGCTCACTTCATGATGGCGGCGGCTGCGAGGGGCCGGAGAGGCGGAGAGAACGCCGGGAGGCGGTGTCGGGAGCGGCGCGCGGGGCCCGACGGGAGCGGAGTGGGAAGGGCCGGGCAGCGCAGCGCAGCACCGCCCCGCCCCGCCCCGGCCCGGCCGCTCAGCGGGGGCTTCGCGCTCACCCGCCCGGGCTACCGTGGCGCAGCCCCGGGCGCGGGACCTGCCTCTCTACCCAGCATAAAGGGCGCGGCGCTTCTGTGGCGTGAGCGGCCCGGCCCATCGGCGCCTGGCGCTCGTTTGCCTGGCGGTGCTGTCAAGCGCGGGGCATGGCGGCAGCTGACGCGGCCAGAGCGGGGGATGAGGCGGCCGGAGCGGGTAAGCGCAGCCTTAGGGCAGGTGCCGCGAGCCCACGGGGCCGCGATGTTGGGGGCTGCGTGTCCGGAAAGGCGCTGTGGTGCGCGGAGGGGCGCGGGGGCTCGGCCCTGCGGAGACGCTCCCTCCTCCCGGGGTGAGGGGCCGGCTCGGCCGCTCCGGTGTCCCGCTCTCAGCCGGCCCCTGAGGGCCCCGCGGGGGCTGGAAGAGGCCGGGGCAGCGCGGGGCGAGAGGGGCGGCGCGGGCACCGCTTCCCGCCCTGAGGAGCGCCTCTGGCTCAGGGCAGGACGGAGCGGCTGTCCATCGTGCTGCAGGATCCTGCAGCCCTGTAGAGCATTTTTGGGCCTGGATTTGAACGATATAGGGCCCATTTTCCTTAGGGGAGAGGGCTGAGAGGTCTTGGAGACAGCGCCGTAGTTCCTTGCTTCCTACCAAACGAGAAATAAGCAATTTTGAAGTTTTTTCCTGGGTCTTAAAACCCTATGAGGAAAATCTCGTTTCCCAGGTATTATATCAATGGATCTTTACAGAATGGAATCGTATTAATTTCGTAGAGTTATACGTGTATATATAATTAATGCAATATGCTGAACTGCCATGCTTAAGCAAGCAAACCAAAGCTTGTTGCGAGGAGAAAGACAGACGACGTTGAAAGAGGGCCCCATGCTTCTCTGAATCTTGAAGGTGCTCATAAAGGATACCCCCAGACACGGGAGATAATGCCAGCACCCTACCTCGTTTAACAGCTCTGGTAAAACCTTCCTTTGTCTAGCATCATGGAGAAGTGATTATAGCAAGTCTGACTGCAGGGATGTCTAGTTCAATAGAGAAGTAGGTGGATGATGTCGCCATAGAAATGCAGGTTCTTTGCAAATGGTTGTGTGTATTAAGTAGCAATTGGATCACGTTATACTTGAATGCTGGAAATCTATGAGAACCATGTGTAAAGTCACATTCCGACTGCCCCAATTTGAATGGGACACCTCATGTGCATGAATAAAAGGATTACTCTTGCAATTCAGTACTGTGGGTCCTTGCCTCTCTCCTAGGATGGAGAGGCCAGTTGTGAATTTTTGTAACAAGCCCTTGGATGAATGAACAGATGTAAAGTTTCTCTGTTCAGTTGAAGTGACCAAGCGGTTGTAGAAGTGACTACTTCAGGGAGAAACAAGTGATACTTTCTTCCTGAATGTGCAGAGATGGGAGTGTGATGGTTGCTGGCTCTGCCTTGCTGCTCTCCAAAGCTCTTGCAGCAACTGTGGATTTGAAAAAACAATGGAAATATAAAAAATGTCATCAGACATCTTTTTTAGAAATGCATGTTCTCTAGCTGACAAAACAATGTTTGTACAGTGTTTGTTTTGTACACAAAAAAATGTTTGTCTCCATCCATAGCATAGCTAAACCCTAAAAACCTGTAAACTGTAATATTAATACATGCAGCATATTAGGGTGAGAGCACTATTTGGGATATGTTGCTGAAAAAGGAAGCATTGTTTACTGAGCAGGTATTAAGAGAACAAGAAGCTCTATTGTGATGTTTGTACATCAAATTCACAGCAGAGGCTTAAAGTATGAAAACTATTATGATTATCAGGTGTCACTTTGGATACCCAGTGATTCAAGCTCCTTGTGGATGGCAAATGTTTGCCATTTAATGTTATGTAATAAACCTTTTTGCATGGAACATTTGAATTGCGTGTTGCATTAAGTAAATAGTATGCTAGCCCATCTAGAATTTCTTCCTCCCAATGCCCCCAGTACTGTGGTATGGCTGCATGAATGGCTTCTTAGTTTAGATAGAATGCTTACATATAGTTGTCAAGCCGCTCAAAACTTAAATTCTCTGAATAATTTTAGAGTTTAAGTTCTTTTGAAATTTGGGGTTTTGAGGATCACACCCTTAAATTTAGCTACCAGAATTTTGCTGCATCTCACTTCAAAGGATATGTTACGACTTTCCCAGAATCCTGCCAGAGTTCTTAATTGGGACAGTGTCTGGTATGTGTATCTTCCAGTAACTGGATCAGCTGCTCTTAAAGTGTTAGAGCTGAAGTAATTTGCTTAAGTTTTACATGGAAAACAAAGTTAATCCATTTTTCCAAATTATCTGCATCTATTATAAAACAAATCTTTTTATCTTGCATTGCTTTTCCAGTACATGTTCTCATATATAAACTTTGTGGTGCTTTTTTTTAGTTGTTTTTTCTCCTTTTTATTCTAAGGCTTGGTAGTCAACTGTTCCAGTCAAGGATTGCAAAAACTGGGTCCAGCCTTGCCCTGTGATGCTGATACTCAGACTCTGATTCTGGACAAAAATCAGTTAATTAAATTGGAACACTTGGAGAAATGCAGGAATCTGATGCAGGTCAGTGTTACTTGATTTGAAATTGTTATCAAATAATAGTGCTATGATATTAGCACCTTCTGCCTTCAGGCCATATTAAGTAATTGAAGTAAGCTCATAGTTACTGTCTTCACAGGAAAATAAATGATGGCCGACTAAAGTAGAAAGCTTTGTTTTCAGTGGAAGTCTGCAGCTGATAGTGGAGGAGGCTGTTTTGTGAATTACCTGAGTAACTAAAAATAAGCTAAATAAATCCTAATGGGGGAGAGACATCATAAGAACACTTGGAAAAGTCACTGATAACTCAAATTTTGATACTTCTTAGCTTTTGGGTACATGAGCTTTGTAACCTTAAAAAAAACTTTGTATTGTCACTGAAAGTTCTTCTGGAAAGACTAGAAGCTGCCTGATAACTTCTACAGACAAGCTACACTGAGTTGGCAGAGGTGGGGTTTGTTGCTACAACAAACCTTCACCCCACTGCCAGCTTAGTGATCATGTTACTGAAGAATACATCTAGTCAGGATTTACCATTTGAAAAGCTTGTGGTTTACAGTCCTGTTAACACAGGACCTGTTTGAGAATTTTGTGAAATACATTTTGTCCTCTGCCACATTGACAGCAAGTGCGATTGTAAACCAGGAATGGGGCAAAAATTTGCAAAATGAATTGGCAATTTTGATATTTAAACTTTGTTTTCATATGACACAATTCCTCATTCTTTTTCCTTTATTTGACTGTTGCTAGGAGAATTTCCTCTTAAGTTTGTGGAGTGAGCTGTGAGGACTTATGTTCTTTGATCAGTAATTTATTTCCTGGCTCTTATAGGTTTTTTTGTATATGTTGTTTACTTGAAAATGAAATACACAGATTGAACAAGTATCTGTTGGAGTAGATTTTTAACTAGTAGAAGGAAAATCTTATTCTGTCTGCATAGTTATAACTATTTCTTTTGTGTGTCTGTCTGCAGCTCTCTGTAGCCAACAACCGTTTGGTGCGAATGATGGGTGTAGCAAAACTGACCCAGCTCCGAGTGCTCAACTTGCCTCATAATAGTATTGGATATGTGGAGGGGCTGAAGGATTTGGTGCACCTGGAATGGCTGAATTTGGCAGGAAATAACCTTAAGGTAAAGTATTTAGTCTGTTGCATTTACCAGAATCTTGTGTTACAGAAATTTGGAAAATGCTGCAAAGAAATCTTTGTATGTTTTGATTGGAGCAACAGTGTTAATGTTTTGTGTCTACTGGCTTATGAAATTGAAGAGGGCAGCTTTTGGAGTAGAGTTGTCTAGGGAAAAATAAAAGGCTTGATATCAAAATGAAATGAAAGTAAGGAAATAGTCTCAAAATTGGAAAAAGAAGTATTATCTTTGAAATACAACTTTATTAAAACATGGTTTTTATTTTGTGTTACTTAGTGTTTTTTTTTGTTATCTGTCAAAATAATTTATGATTATTGATACCTGGTTTTATTTAGTAGCTAAAAAAGAGTTAATGTGAGTAACTGATTTCTTTATTTTTGTAGGTCATTGAACAAATCAATTCCTGTCTGTCTCTTCAGCATCTTGATCTGTCAGACAATAACATAGCTCAATTAGGCGATCTCTCCAAGCTTACCTCACTGAAGGTAGATGTTATTCTATCTCTGTTTTTATTGCATTATATACACAAAGAAATTTGCTTTGAAAATTGCTGCCTTTAGAACACTAGCTCTTAGAGCACTTTAATTCATTAACTGTAATTTCTAGAAGGAAGTGTGTAAATATTCTCTTCTTGTTTTCAAGTTGCAGGAGCCAAGGCAGTGATTTTTCTATAGCCATTCTAATGATTTTGATAAAGATGCGATGGTGATATCTTCTTCATAGCTCTTTGTTCTCTTACCTCCTATCATGAATCAAAACAAAACATACTGTTAACTCTTCCAGCATGCAGACTGTAGAGAAAAATGTTTCCAAATGCATTTTTTCATGGCTGTGACCAGAAAGCCTTACTTGTAGTTCTTTTGCATGTATTTTTGTCAGGTGATGCCTCAAAAAGAAATCCATGGATTTTGATCAAACATTTATTTCATCACTGTATTTTTATTTTATAGACTCTGTTGCTACATGGAAATATTATAACTTCACTTCGCACTGCGCCTGTTTGCCTACCTCAGAGTTTGACTGTTTTGTCTTTGGCAGAAAATGAAATCAGAGACTTAAATGAGGTAAGATATAGAAGACAGATCACCTTGTCTTCCAGTAGACTGAAAGAAGGAAGTTGAACAATTATTTTGAGGTTGTAAATAAAAATGGACTTTCTTTTTTGAAACAACCCACCTTTTAGTAGTTTAATTGTTTATATGTAATAATCATGTTTGCATTAGCTGCACAAGCTAGGTGATCTATTTTAAAATGTAGTCTGGAGAGAAATTTGCTTTTTTTCTGTTATATTTTTATATTATTCAAGGATGTTGCTTTTAGGCCTAACCTTTTGTGGTTGTCTGAAAGTTGAAACCTGAGCTGATTAACTGCTGCAGAGAGGTTCTGCAGCTGCTGTGATTAGAACAGAGGTTTGAATTGCACTTGTTGCCACTGACCTATTTTTCAAACACTGTGTGACTTTTGTCTTTTTTTAGCTTGTTTGTTTGGTTTATTATAAGTACCAGCCAAAACTCTTGGTTGGGATTTCATGTCAGAAGAAAATTTTTTGGGTAATAATTTCTCTTCAAGACGGGACAGGGTTTCTCCAGCTTTTTGACTTGCCCCTTTTTTTTTTTTTTTCCTTTTCCTTTGTTTGTTTTCAAACTCCAACAACTGTTGTAGTAAACAGGAATCATGGAAGTACTACACCTTTGTATGCATAAAGCCCCATTCCCAGATTTTAAGAGAAGGTAATATTTTCCAAGAACTAATAGCACTTACAGAAGAATTGATGGGAAATGGCACTATTTGATAGAAGGTCCTTTGTAGTCCTCCTTGTTCAAAAATTGAATGTGATTTTTATTTGTCATTCTGTTGTTTGGCATGAGCTGTCCAGCTGTAGCTAGGAGAAATGTGGAATGTTTTGCTAAATTAACAAATGTATCTTGTTTTCTCGAGGTTTATTTCTTGGCCCCTTTTCACCAGTTGGAACAGCTGTCAATTATGAACAATCCTTGTGTGATGGCCACACCTTCTGTCCCTGGCTTTGACTACAGGCCTTATATTGTCAGCTGGTGTCTGAACCTTAAAGTTCTTGATGGATATGTGATTTCTCAGAAGGAAAGGTGACATAATAGTATTAAATCTCTAAAATCATTACATGGCTAAGCTTACATTTTTTAATTCTTGGTTAAGCTAAAAGTCCTTTAACTAAATTTTTCATCTGTTACACTGGAATTATTATTTAGTTTGCTTAGATAGAAGTATGAAGTTAAGCTTTTGTTACTCAAATTACGGAAGCAGTTCTACAAAGCAAAACTGTGTTAGCATTTCATCAGTGGCCTGGTACCTTTTCTTTACAGCCTCTTTGACTTTGCGGAATGTGACAATCAGCAGGAGTTAAAGCTCTTGTCTTGGGGGAAGCTCAAATGTGCCCTTATAAAAAGAGCATGTTTGCATGTGCATTTCTAGATTTGGCTTTTTTAAATTATCAAATAGTTAAATATTATTTTGCTCAAATCACTTGTTACTGTATCATTGTGCTCATTTTATCACTATGATATCTGCATGACAAAGTTCTTGACATCAAAACAGTCCAAGCACAGGTATTATCCAGTATAAGCAGGACATTAACATATTCTAGGACATTAATGTCCTTTTTCCCCTGTTACTAAAATAAAAAGCTGCTCCTTTTTTGGTCAAAGGTAAACAAATTCTATTTCTGTTTCACCATAACATGCTATGACTTTTCAGGAAAGTTGCCTGTTAGAGTTCTAGACTTTTTTTAATGATTAATGGGGTGTTCTATATTAACTGTATTATTACATGTAGATGTATTATATTAAATATTCTCAGGCAGAAATTAATTTGAAAAACAGACTTGTTGAATACTTTTTAGCAATATTTGCTCTGTGTCTGTTTTGCATGTTTTTGTGACCTTCTCTGTTTGTGTGAAAGCTTTGCTGATAAGTTCCTTGAGACAAATGTGTTTTCAGTGCTCAAAGACTACACACAAAGCAGAGACTGCACAGTTTTGGACAAGTGTGGTTTTGTGGTTTTTTTGTTTCTTCGATGCTTAAGTGAATGAATATATTATTCATTGTTCTAGTAATGACATTGCCAGTCCCCCTGGGCATTGCACATGTTCCAAGTTTTGCTTAGATTTGTAGATTAGCTCTTGGGTACCCACTAGAAGAACAGTAGTGAAAACAGAGTTACTGTTTCTATGCCATTTATTAAAGGTGACGTTTATTAAACCATTTTCCCCCTTCCTAACAGTTTGAAAGCAGAATGGCTCTACAGTCAAGGGAAAGGAAGGTCCTATCGACCTGGGCAGCATGTTCAGCTAGTTCAGTACTTGGCTACTGTTTGTCCTCTCATATCTGCTTGTGGACTCCAGACTGAAGAGGATGCCAAACTGGAAAAAATACTGAGTAAGCGAAGGTGAGAACTTAGTTTCTTTCTTAAAGAATGTAATTGAGAACATAATTATATATCTGATGTGTTAGATGTCATAAGACTTCATTTTAAGTTTTTCCAAGTGACAGTGAGGGCTGGAGATGCTAAGTGTCATGGAGGTACAGGATGTGTCCTAGATGGGAATGAGAGGCAAGGCAGCAGCAGCAGGAGTGTTTTCCTACTTTCTGGGCTATCTTGTGGAAAATTCTTTATAATTTTCAGTCTGTGCTTTGTAGGACGCTGAAGGTAATTTGTGTTAGAACTGTGATTAAAATAAGCTATGTACTGGGATTTTTTTTTGCCACATAAAAAAATGATGAAAACTTCTAAAAGGAGCTTAGCTTTTCTTCTAATTTCAAATAAGGACTATTGTGGTACACTGGTGTATTAGCCACTTTTTTATTGTTGGAATGTTCTTTCTTGATTTTAAAGTTAAGGTTGTCTTTTGAGGGACACTGTTCCCGGTGATACATTTGTCCATCTGTATCAGGCATCTGAGATCTGTCAGCAGAGCCACTGGAGAGCCTGCTGGTTCTAGCCTGCTGGCCAGCAGTAGCTGTTTTGCTAAGGTCTGGGCAAATAGATGAGTAGAGTTATCATGGTGCATTTTTCGTCCGTGTAAAGGTGAACTAATTCTGGTTAGAAGCCAGAAAACAAAGCAATACAGGTTGTTCTATTCCCCAGGACCTATTGACAAACTTTTTCTTGCAGAAAGAGCAGAAAATCAGCTCCCAAGAGCAGGCTACTTAAGTGGCATAGTGTGGTTAAAAGGTTAAGCAACAAAAGTGTTGTGGCTAGTAGAAGGGTTTCTCATAAAAAGGACTGTAAACTTGGGAGTATCTGGAAGGAATTACTGCCCACTTTGCAAGTGTAGATTGGTCTCCAGGATGAAATTATAGAAATGTTGTAGCTGTTTCTGAGGAGAAGGTGCTGTCAAGGCATCTTAACCTTGGAATCTCTAGCTAAGTGCTCTGGCATTTGCATGTTTCTGGGGAAAATTCAGGAAGTTGTTCTGCTAAATATAGCTCTTTAAAAATTAAAAAAAACCCTTAACAACCAAGCAAAAAAAACCCTAGTAGAAAAAGCAATCCCCCCAAATCGTCACCTGTATATATGCATATATGGTATATACCTATATATGATATATACATGCATATATGGTTTATATGACAGTTGGACTTTGTCCTCTGCCTCCTGAGTTTCTAACTTAGCTAGGCTGAAACAACCTGTGTTCTGAGTTTATAATGGATGATTTCTTTTTTTTCTTGGTGCCAATATTTGTTGATTTGTACTAGGAATTTGGGCTGTTAGTAATAGGAGCACCTATTCCTTGATTCACTCACTTTGAAGTGTAAAGGATATTACCACAGTTTCTCAAACCCCTCTGTACCTACACACATAATGTATTCCACATTAGACACTGAAAATATCTGCATGTCTTCTTTGTGTGTAGAAATACCTCATGGTTTTCAGTCTGTAGTCAGAATTGCATGTTGGGCTCTTTCTTTTTTTTTTCTTTGTTGTTACAAGTAACAAAGAAAGAGGGGGAGGAGGAAGGGGAGCAGGAAAAGACTGCAATCCCCTGCTTTGTGAGCAGTCCTGTTAGTGTCTTGTGCATATAGGAGTCTGCATAACTAGCCTCTTGTTTAGAATGTTTTGATCACTTGTTTCTTTTGAAATAGTTCATTGTTTCTTTTAGATGTTTTCTGTACAAAAAGGTTAAAAGAAACATAAAATCTCTTGTTGACACTCTGTGCTTAGGCTCCACCAGAGGCAGCTGATGCATGAAAACCAAAATGAGGAACCACCTACATCTTCTCCCAGCAAAACAGTGCCAGTTGCTCATGAGCACAGTGGCCTGGTCCAGCCATCACAGATAGCTCTTGAAAAGGGTAAGTAGGTTATCTACGCCTGTGGTCTAACCTGTGGAAATAAATATTTTCCTTTTGAACATAGGTAATGTTGCAGAAGGAATTTCAGAACAAGGCCCTGTTACTGTTTTATTGGTCTTTGATTTTTTCAACTGAAGTTATACTTAGTTTCTAAAAAAAATCTAGTCCATGCTTATTTGTGTCTTGAAATGCTAGTAGACAGGTTAGGTGAAAAACCCAATCCAACAAACTAAAGAGTTACTACTTTGACTTTTCAATTCTATACAAGTTTATTCTCCAAGGAAGTGCAGTTTTTGCAATTTTCTGTACCCAGTATTTGCCAAGTTTGGATGTTACTGTGCTAAGTGTTGTCCTGATACAGAAATAATGATCATCATTACTAACACATTAGATCATCTTACCCACCCAGGTGCTAACTGCCAAAACCAAATTGGGAATCCCTATGAATTAAACAAACTGTTGCTATTATTGAAATACTCTAACACTATAATGTGGCTTTCTGCCTATCTAGAACCTGTCATCCAGAGGAATTCCTGGGTTGGACCAAGTGCAAACAATGATCATTCCTATGCAGTAAAGAGCTCTTTTCTTCGTGAACGAAGCTTTCCCAAGGAGCTACACCTTGAAGATGTACAGACAGATGAAGACAAACTAAACAGCAGCCTTTTATCCTCAGAGTCTACTTTCATGCCAGTTGCTTCAGGATTGTCTCCAGTGTCTCCTGCTTCAGACCTGAAGCTACATGGAATCAGTTTGGGCCTAGAAAATGATAACAATACAGTGATTGAATGTGTGAGAGATGTTAATAGTAGGGTAACAACTAACAAGCAAGAAGCTTTGTCTGTTACAGGAGAACACCCTAATAGAGCAGCAGGAAGTGTGGAAACACGAGAGAATATCAAGGAGGTCCTGCAGGTGCCTGCTTCTGATCCTGTAACAGCTGGCCTGGCTGCAAAGACTGGCAACTCTTTAGGGGCCTCTGAAGGCCAAGTTTTGCACAGTCATCCCAGCACCTCATTATGTTCTGAATCAGGAATGAAATACCTTTGTCCTGACCAGATGACAGAAGAAAGGTCTGGTTCACTGGCTATGCAAGGTGCAGCACCAGCTGATCAAGGTGCAGCTGAACTGCAAAGGAGGACTGAAGCAGCTACCAAGCTTCAAGCTTCCTGGAGAGGATTTTACACAAGGAACCACCATCCTCAAGCCAAGGAAGTGCGGAATGAAATTCGACTAAACAGAATGCAGGAGCACATCATTTACTTAACAGCTGAAGTAGAAAAGTAAGTTGGGGTCATGCTGTGTATTTTCAAGTCTGTATGAATATAACCATCATTTCAGAACAGATATAGACGTGCCTTGATATAACTACTCACAGTAGAACCTAGCGTCAGAAACATAAAACTGGTTACCTTACAGGATCACTTCCTATAAGGTAAGCACAATTTTGCACACAGCTATTCATACTCTCAAAGTGCCTTCTATAAGTGGATTGGGTTAGAAGGCATTTTTCTGTTCTTCTGTTAGCAGGACTTGCATATTTCAAAATAGAAATTGCTGAGCAGGATTTTTTTTTACTTGTCTCCTCACAATTACAGAATCTAGAAATCAAGTGTCCATATTGAGAGTCATTCTTCTGTTGCTGGTGAAAAGAAGTTTCTTCTACCTTGTATGATACAATTTTAAAATGTGACTCTGTGTTTGGTTCTATTTTAATTTTTGATCCTGTGAATCCATGTTTGGAGAAGATCATGGTCAAAGTTGCTCAATTTGTAAGACAAAAATTCTGGATTTACTTAATATCTTTCTGTGTCAGCCTGGACCTGACAGTTTTACAGGCTCTTTTTCTTCACTATCACAGGTGACAAAAGTTCTGAGAATCAAGTTGAGTGCTCAGTGAACATCTAGGAACTCCCAAAGCTTGCATATCGTACTCCATCCATGTATCAGTGGGGACAGCATAATTTGAAATGAAGAAGTACTGTTTGGTGTGGGGGAGGTGATAGTTGTGCAGGAAAAAAGTAAGAGTTCAGGTTCTGTTTACAAAAAGACACATTATTGCCAAGCCAACAAATGCTGCAGTAAAAGGAAGCAGAATTTAAATGTAACTGGAAAAGAAACTTGAAGTCAGCAGCTGGATATTTATGGCAAGCCAGACTGCAGTAATTTCTTACTGTTAGACTCTGTATCTTTCAGAAGTGCTGTTATATAAGTAGGCATTCTTATGTATTCTTGTTGCTCTTGTTACCCAAATGTTGCTTATTTAAGCTGCATAAATTTTGGATGTGTGTTCCTGCAGACTAAGAAAAGAAAGAGAAGAAGATAAAATGCAGAGGCTTGTACAGGAGGAAGCTGTCAAATTTCTTTGGAACCAGGTAAGTAATTTTAGTCCTCTTGTTTTTCGGCTTTAAGTATCAATTTGGAATTCAAATTTGAATCTGCTTATATATGAATTTACATTATTTCTTACTGTAGATCCTGAAGAGACAGTCAATATAGTTCAGTTTTTCCTATGATGGTTTGAGTGGTTTAATAGAATCTTATTGTTGTGTTGTCTGCTATACTGATATTGTGCAGGAAAATAACCTTCAGAACATTAGTGCAAGAATGCTGGTTTTATTACTAAAGACTAAATTGTGACCTGGTGTGAGAAGGAAGACAAAATGCAAGAAAAGCTAAATAAACGTAAGCAGAGCTGTGAAGAATGATGTGACTGATAAATGCCCATGGCAAATGAGATGATGTCAAGCTGTATTGCTTGCGAGCAATTCATTTTTGAAGTAGGAAAATTATTAATACACCTTTTAATAAGGTGTATTATTTCTTCCAAACATAAGGCTGTTTTCTTAAAAACAGGTAAATCCTTTCAGGTTTTAAGAACAGATTTATTTTTCTTCAGGTACTTGAACTGGGAGCTTGTGTGCTCTGTCAGTGTTTGGCATTTAGGTTTAAAAGCCATGATTTCACAGTGAGAAGAACAAAATTTCCCTAAAGATATAGGAAACCTTTTGTTTGTCACTTAGTCTTGGATTTTATACTAGAGCTTGGTTGCTGAATGCAAGAAACCCTCTAGACATCAAAATACATTTAGCTGCATTTCATAATGAATTTTTCTCTATACTTTACAGGTTAAATCCCTTCAACAATGGCAGCTTTCAGTGATGCAGAATTTAGGTGGTACTGGGATCCCTTCAGCCAGTACCTCATGCTCATCCAAACCACCTATTCAGTCATCCACAGTGGAGCAAGAAACCCCACCAGCTGTTAGTTCTGCTTTGTTAGTTCCAGCTAGTGAGGATGATCTTCAGGAAAAGTCTTTGTTGCAGTTCCCAGATTCTGGCTTTCATTCTTCTGTGGCAGATCAGACTCATGCCAGTGACCTGTGTAGCTCTGAAAAGAGCTTAGCTGAAGGAACTGAGAGCTCCCTTTCACTGGAAACCATCAAACAATGTGACAATTGTGTTTTAGCATGTTCTTCTGATGTAGAGGATGGCCCTGGGGAGTGTGGGCAAAGTAAAGAGAGCTCTAGTAATGAGCAGGACAATGGACTGATACAACAGTATTTAAAATCTGTTCAGCAGCTGGATGAGGCTGATGAAGACACAGATTGCAATGAGGAAATGGAGGGCAGCTGTCTACAAATTGCTGTGTCTGCAGAAAGCCAAGATTCTTCCTCTGACACTGTAGAGCTCCCTCAAGACACATCTTCCCCTGTCCGAGGTGAAATCTGTCAGACACCACCAGAAAGCTACAAACTGAATTCAGAAATAGTAGAAGGGAAGCAAACAGACCGTGATTCTTCATTTCAGATGCTGCATGTTGGGATAGCTGTATAATAGGATCATTTCCACAAAGGACTAGGAATTCCATTTCACTTTGTCTTTCTTTTTCCTGTATATACAAAACTTTTATTTTTTATGTGTGCTGTTTCAGATTTTGACTCATGTAATGAATTTATGTTGTAATTACTGTTTTATTGATGTTGCTGAGGACTGATGCTAACTATGCTAACCTGAAATCAGCGAAGTTCTCAGTGACAATCATTATGCACTTTATTTTCAAACATAAAACTGGTATCCTAATAACTGGCCTCCATTAAATTACTTATGAAGATTGGGGGGGTGGATGGTCATGGTGGTAATGTTTGCTGCAAATTCACTTTGGTGAATGTGTTAGTAAGTATTTGTTTTTTTTCCTGCAAAGAAAGATTGAGCTCTTATTTTGCAAAGAGAAGCAAACAATACGGGAAGAAATGGAGTCAATACAGGCAGTATATCCTGTGTTAGGCAGGATACAGCCTTCTGAGAAAGATGAAAAGTTGTTTTTCAGACTTCTTTTGACTTTAGCAAGAGTAACTTGGTCAGTGTATCAAAGATGCATTCCAGAAAACCAGTGTCCAAGTCAGTGACTTTTTTGTAAATAACTTGAAGATGTTGTTGAGGAATTAGATCATTTGCATACACACTGAAACAAGGACTTAGAGGAGAGATACCTCAGGGAGCTTCAAAAAAACAAGCCTTGACCTTTGTTTGCCCTGGGGCTGAATTTCCCTGCCTTCTCAGGTAAGACTCAAAATGGAACCAGGAGCAGCCTGGACTAAATAAGAATTTCAGAAGGGTGTGTGATTTGGGAACATAATTTCCAAGACTGCCCTGCTGGGTTACAGCAACAGACTTAGTGGTGTATGTTTTGCTCCACAAGGATGCTAGTGTCATTGTGGGATTTGGATTTCCATGGCTTTCAAGACATTAGTGAATTTGATGGATCTCAACTACTTCTATCTACAGGTATAAATACTAAAAGCAAATGCCATGACTTAAAACTATTTCCTGATGTTTCTGTTGGGTTTTTTGGTTGCTTTTTTTTCCCTAGATGTCCAGTATTTGATATTTTAATTAGATGTAGATAAAAAGTTGTCTTTCTTCCCTGTTAGCAAATATGCTGAGATACCTAGGCTGTGCTTTCCACTTAAACACTGAGAAAGCAGCAGGGTTTCTATCTTACCTAGCCATTGCTGTATTAGGTGTTTAAATGGAAAATGATCAGGTATCTTGGTATACTTCAACAGTGACAAGGGAAATCTGTTTTGCCATGTGATTTGTGATGGACACTAGTGAAATAAAAGTTGATGTTGTGATTTACAGGGGTCAGTTGCATTTGGTGATGCTGCATTGTGTACTGAAAGGCCAGTGCTGCAGTAGTTTGCTAATGTTTTCTTCTCAGTTATAAAGACACATGCTTATTGTAATTCTCTGGATCCACAGATTAACTTCTGGTGCTATGATGTCACTAAAACCAGCTAGCACTCTTTTAAAATTACTCTTATGGCCATGTTACCATGTAAAATAATTTAGTTTTTGTGAAAGCTTTGGTTGAGTGTCTGCTTTAGGTTCCAAGCTGAAATTTACCACTACTTGGGAGTTTGGTATGAGACCAGTATCTGCTTGAGGATTCAAAATATCCTTTATTTAGAACATAAATGGTGTATTGGACTTGTACCAGCCATGTTCCCAGTGGTGAAGTTCACCTTGGAAGAATAAAACTTGCCTCTGTGTAGAGAGTAGCCATCATGTCTTTTTCTCTCACCCCAAAAAGATTCTAGGACACCAACTTCTCCAAAGAGCTATCTCTGTAGTCAGGCTGACCTTTGACTGTGCCTTGCATATATGGGAGCATTAAAGAAAACCCAGAACAACTGAGGTGGTAGGTTCTTAATGTGCTGTCTTCCTAACTGAATGTAGTCGCAGCACATTTGTAGCATGACCATATTCATAGTTAGATCTTAGAACACAGTTGTGCTTGGGTATTGAAAATGGTACAGTTGCATAATGTATTACAACATCTGATTACCTGGGCAAAGCAGTGTGTAGTCCACTAGATCATGCCCTTGTCTTCTGAAGGTGCTGACCTTAGCTTTAAATCTGCCATGCTTGGGATCTGCAGTTCATAGGACCTAGCTCTTTGCATGTCAATATGTTACATGAAAGCCCCCAAACTTACAAAGATGCTTTATTTGGATATTGCGAGAGGAATTATTTCAGTCTTTGAAACAGTTTTGGACCTTGCACTCTGGAGGCAGTGGTCAGGTTTAATACAGTACGTTCTCTTTCATGGCAGAGTGCTTTATTGCAAGACCTGGGAGAAACTAGACCACTGCCTAGATAACAGTGTTTCACTTACTGGAGATGCTGAGGGAGCATATGTATTTTGCTGTTTTGGAGTGTCACCTTTGCTGCACAGTTAGAGGTGAAACAACTTTAATTTTGGAGTTGTCAGAGGGGAAAAACTTGGTGTAAGTAAATGTTTCATGAAAGCCCTTGATGTTTCTTGACCTTTCCTTTGTTATTAGGACTTGCAAGTACGAAGAGAAGGCAACTTACTTTAACTAATGCCAAGGTCAGCTGTTGTCCTTATTAATGTGTAACCTGTGTGTCCAAATATGGTTTTCTGCTGGTACAGTGGAGTATGTGCTGACAAATACTCAGCTTTATCTTACTTTTTTTGGGAAACAGTGAATACTAGAAAATTTTTTTCTAATATTCTGAAAAGTATCTTGCATGTGTAGAAGATGAGTTGCCTAAATATAGAGAAATCAAAGAATGGTGAAGTTTTGGATTAGTTTTTACAGGGTTAAATGTAATTAGTTTGTATATACAGAAAATATTTTCATCCTGACCATTAAAATAGGTACAGGGAAAGATGTAATGAGGGATACAGTTGAAAAATAAGGTATAAAACTGGATGTATACATAAAATTGCCTTCTTTCAGCCCTGTTTTGAGGTCTCAAAGAATCATGATGTGGAAGTATCATAGTTTAATATATGGCTTTGCATTTACTCATCTTTGTTTAAGTAAGTTTCCTTAATCTAGGTATGTAATATTCTTTAAACTGGATGGGATGCACAGTTTTCCTTTGGAGGTGATGGAAATTTCATAAAGGAATTGGAAGGCCTAAAATATATCTGAAACTTTCCTGCGTTAATATTGTATTCTTTCCTTTTGCAAGGCTTCATGTTCAGCAGAAGAATGTACTTTGTAGAAGAAAAGCTTATCTCATGTGTTTTGTCCTGGTCTGATCCTCCAATGTTAGTGGGAGAGAACTTGGTTATTTGCCAAGTAATGTTGCCAGCTCTGCCGTGAGTACAGTTCAAATGCTTATTTAATTTGCTTCAGAAAAATCAGATAAATATAGCTCAGACTATTTAAACTGCACCACACAAGTAGTTTTGCCCCAGATGAGATAGCTGGCACATGGAAGTCTATTTTCAGCTAGTCTGTGGCAGAAATGACTCTTTGGCTCTCTTTCTGAAGGCTGGGACAAGTGGTTCTATATACCATAAAGCAAGAAGGTATTAAGACTGCAGATTTTATTTTGCTGCTTCTAAACCACAAATGTCCTTCAGCAAATACTTGAGAAAGTCCTTGCTAAACTAAATTGCAGAAGCCTAACAGCTGTTGATAGTTAAGTTTTCTAAACAAACATAGGTTCTACTATTTGCATGCAGCAGTTTAAATAATGCACTTAGCAGCCAGTCTCTATATAAAAAGTTGGTTTTTTTAATGAATAATGTTTGTATTTGAGCTTGCAAACTGTTCCTGTTTTTTTATGAATTTGTAGATACTGTCTGAAAAATTCCAATTTTTGTTTCTATTTGTAGCAGGTTATCTGATGAACAAAAATGGAATATGTGTTCCTTTGAGATTACCTGGGTAATTTTTACTGCACTTGATGTTCTAGTGTGTCTCACACAGATACACTTTTTCCTGAGAGGATAGAATTGTAGCAGTTAGGGGAGACTGACTGAATGACAATGAAATGTAAAAACTGGTCAGTTCGTCTGCTAGTGAAAAAGACAATTTTTTTTCCTCTCCTGTTGTATTAACTTCCCCCCTTGAGGACTGTGCCACCCAAATAAGTATTCATAGAGTCTTTCAAANAGGACAAGTTACTGAGAAACACTTTCTATATGCCTACCAAAAAGTTGGAACTCTGTCTATTTTTAAATGTTTTCTTTGTCAGTAATGGAAAAAGCACAGGATCCCTTTCTTGCAAAAACCTAAACCAGTATTTATCAGGAAAGGTGCTTTATCTCTTGGAAAGTGCCATGCCAAATTTATTATGCAAGAGTTCTCAGTAAGAATCTTTTTTTCTGGCTTCATTACATTTATAAGTATGGGCCAAATTCATTTGTAGCATAATTCTACTGAATTAAATTTTTTGAGACTTTCACAGGAGTATTCTACCTCTAAACAAGAATTTGAGAAAAAAACAATTGAGTATGGATTTGTCTTTCTATTTCTTGCTGTTTTCTGTGAAGAATGATGGGTGGTTAAATTGGTACAGCTCATATATTTTCTATAAGTGTTTACATTTTGGATTTATTGTTTCTTAAGTATTTTGTTTGTATCTTTGAGTTTTGAATTTTAAATAAATGATTTGTACATTTATTGAAAATTTTAAGGTGTACCTTATGTTGACTCTTATGGCTATAGTCATAATCTTACAATTGCAGAGCTCTTCTGGACATGGGAAGCTCAGGAATAGAGAGCAAGTGATGATAAGGTAAGCGTTGGCATTCTTTACTTGGTACAGCTGAGACATCTGATGGCCACTGTTCCAGTGCCTAGGACAGTAAGAGTGTAGTAGGTAGGGTACATGAAATGAGTTCACCAATGACTCTGAAATTGGTCTTTGCGATTTGCAGTGCTTTGTTTCTATTGCTGGCCCTCTTTCCTGTTCTTAATTACCTGCTGTGTTTAAATTAAAAGTGTGGCAGTATTTTGTACAGAGTTTGCTAGAGAGAGAATGAAGACCAAAGAGAAACATCAAGAGAAACACAATTGCAATGTGTGGTGTTGCCTCTCTTGGTTTGGTCAGATACCTGCTCTCCATTCTCAAACAAATAAACACTAATTAAACATCTTTCAGGCTTTGACAAAAAGAAACAGTTGAGTTCAGGCATACACCAGAGTAATTTTTTACTGCAACACAGTTCTCTGAAGAGTAAAAAAAAATGCAACAATAACAAAACTGAAACAACAAAGCTAACTTTGTTTTCACTCAAGTTGTAACACATGTAGGTTAGTGGACATTTTTAACTCTTTAGTATGTGTTTCTACGTCATTACACCAAAGAAAATGTTTTAACTGGGACTCTTCTTGTTCTTCTGTAAAGATACTTACTGTGAGGGTGGTGAGTCACTTGAACAGGTTGCCCAAAGAAGTGGATACCCTGGAAGTGTTCAAGGCCAGGTTGGAAGGGGCATTGAGCAATCTGGTCTGGCTTCCTGCCATGGGCAGGAATGCCCCAGCCATGACCAGGGAGTTGGAACTGGGTGATCTTTATGCTCCCTTCCACCTCATTCTATGACTATTTAAAAGTCAAAAATAGGCATAGCTAAAGTAACTCCACTTCAGGTCTGAAAAGAGAAGAGCAGTCTTTCTTTTAGAGTAAAGACCTTAAAGCGGTACTACTAAGTCTATATGCCGTGTTTTGTAGGGATAGTAACCATAGCACTTGAGGAACTCAGGTTGAAGGTCCCTGTTATCTCTGGCTTTTACTCATATTTGTAATAAGATCAGACATTAAAGTCTTTGGCTAGATTTGGAAAATAAAGGGCTAGCTAGTTGATGGACCCATTTTGTTCAAATGGAAATAGTTACTTTTAATTTTATGGGCTGAAATCCTTACCTACGCTGGGAC
Organism: Rhabdornis inornatus; assembly: GCA_013397075.1. Lineage (NCBI taxonomy): Eukaryota > Metazoa > Chordata > Aves > Passeriformes > Rhabdornithidae > Rhabdornis > Rhabdornis inornatus. The sequence goes on along the minus strand of VWZS01005849.1, from coordinate 2,222,329 downwards.
TTATTGTGCACCCCAGCCCACTTGTTTGTGGGGTGGTGTTAGAGGCAGGAAAGCCCTTGGCTCTGTAAGCACTGCTCAGCAGTAGCTAAAACAGCCCTATATTATCACACTGTTTCCAGCACAAATCAAACAGAGACCTATCATAGCCACTGTGAAGAAAATTACCTCTATTCCATCCAAAACCAGTGTAGCTGCACTTTCTGATATGTGCAGGATGATATTCACCAAGGAAAGAAATACCAGAAAATTGTGCGCAGGATGCCCAAATCAAACAAGTCACAGCCTCTGACTTCTAAGATGCTTTAAATTGTGAAAATTGAGAAGCCCATGATCATAAAGGATGCTCTGTAAAATGTAAAATCTGGCACATTGTGTTTAAAGTGTTCACATGTTGGACTGAAAGCAATAAACCACTAGAAAAGCCTAAACAATTCACAGAAAATGTACCACTGTGAGGAGCAGCACTCTAGCAGTCAGGGTGGTTTGCTTAGCATTGTGCTGAACTGCATTCAAGCAGCAGCCTTTGGGAAATCTCTTCCTATCCATTGTTACACCAGTTGAAGTTATCCAGTCCCTTGAGCATTTGCGGCATGTTTTCTGGTGTGGGAAGTGCATGGAAGATGTGCTGAGCAGGCTATTACTGCTTATTCCTTAGAGTCTGTGAGACCTGGGGAGAAACAGAAGACACTGAGAAACTCTACAACCAGAATTCACTTTTCTTCTTTCCATCAGTAGTTCCTATAGCCCCTTCAACCTGAAGTTTAGGTCAAATGCATGTGGTATTGGAGCCCATGTTTTCAAGACTGGTTCTCCAACTGTCTTGTACTGTTGAGCTCTCCTGGACAGAGTTCATGCACTTGTCCTCTCCTTGTTGCAGCTTGCTCATTCCCAAGCTCAGTAGTTTTACAGCAGATTTGCTTTCCTGTTGGTCTCTAATTCTTTGGCTTTACTCACAGATACTGAAATTTTTAAGCGCATGAACTAGGTATTGTCTTCCTAGTAGGACAGGTAAGCTACCTTTCTCTCACCTGCTTTCTCATATTCCTAGCTGCCTGATGCTTGCCTTCATTTGGTGTAGCTGTGTCACTGTTAAACTGGGAGGATCTACTCTGGGAAGCCTATGGCTGAGATGGCTGTGGCCATCTCCATTGTCTGGTGGAGAAATAGAAAGAAAGACCAGGAAGAGTTTCGCTTAGTACCAAATGAGAGCAGAGCCACCTGGAAGAACTGGAAACCTGTGTTCCTTCCTGCCTGTCCCTGAAGTGGGAATGCAGCTTGAGGCAGGTTCATGGAAAGGCTGATGGTGCCTATAGGAAAGCTTCTCTGTAACCTTGTGGAAAAGGACTTGAGGAAGCTGCAAGAGGATTTCTCTAGCAAAAGAGTTATTCCTTTACAAGCATGGGATGATGTGAAAACCATCTGGATAGCACCAGGTCAACAAAAGACTTTTTCCAACAGTTGAATAGACTTTAATTGTTGCTATGCCTGAAACCAGAGGACATGCAGAACTTGTGTGCAAGATGACAGTGAAACTCGCTGTTCTAAGGACTGCAGAATGACAAGACCCAGATGACTGTGGAAGGGTAAAAAAGATTGGAGAAGTATACAAGGGTACTGTAGCAACAGAAGACAGATCAAAGGTGTCTATAGAAAGGGAACAGTGTGGGTTGTGCTCTTTACAGACTGTCCAATACATTATTAAATCTCACCATACTTCAGCACAAAAGCATGTTTTAGTTTGCTTCAGGGAGCAAACCAAAACATTCCTTAACATTTCCCTATAATCAAGAATGGGTTCAGTAGTCCCATATATCTTAACAAATATACTGTGTTTTATTGATTATTCTTTGCAGGTAAGGGAGAGAAGGGCAATGGGGCCAAGGACCTGCTGGCAGATGAGTATTTTGGCATTCCCAAACTTGTGCAGTGTTCACAAGTGTTTACAAAACTAACTGTAGCTGTCCTGCGGGTTGAAAGTGCCGCCGGGCTCTGGTGCAGGGTCTAAAGCTCAACACTGACTGTGCATGTCCTCATTAAACATCTTGAAGTCCTGCCTTCAATGCAGCTGCTTTTGCCCAGTTCTGCTGTGCTGGGCCGTGCCTGTATGCCCCGCTCAGCCCCTGCAGCTGCTCTGGGGCCAGACTCTCCTTTCACAACCTTCTCTCTGTCCAAGACGCCTTCTCTGCTGCTCCGTTCGCCTTCAGGCTCGGCAGCGTTTGAGCTGCGATGGTTCGTGTCAGAGCCTTCTCTTGTCTGGGGCTGCGGCTGGGGACCATGGTGATGCTACCCGGGCCATACTGCCCGGCTCCGCGCCACCCTCCTCACATCCTGCTTTCTTAGGCTTCACCTGCGGTGGCTCAAAAATTACAGGGCCCGTGGTGTTGTGTCTGTTTTCCTTTCCGCTGCCCCTTCTCGGCACAGAGGCTGCGGCAGCGGCCGCGGGGCCG